>JAODXP020005539.1:0-50826 GCA_027497455.2 Sardinella longiceps | reverse complement strand
AATGAGAGCTCAACTTTGTCTGCATAAAGGGGGATTTTCCCCCTCCCCTTGCAAAAATAGAACCAGGAACTGAACAACCGTTGAGACCTCTCGCGCCGCTTGAATCCTCTCTGACGTGGCCTGTTTCATTTCTCTTTGTATTGAGTTCGGGCGTAGAGAATTCTACCGCAAGGCATTGTGGGAGATCGGGTCACGCCTCAGGATAACGCCGTTCAGATTCATTCATTTGTGTACAGTTCAGGATCCAGTGTTTTCGTAAGATAGTTCGCGATGGGCCGTACTTGTTGTGTATTTGGGTGCAGCAATCGGTCTCACGATCGAAATGGGAGACCATACAAAAATGGGATTAGTTTCTTTTCTTTTCCAACTTGGAAACAAACCGAGGGTGAGCAGGTGTCCGACATTACAAAGCGACGTCGGATGGCATGGGTTGCTGCCGTGAGGAGGACTTCAATTACTTTCGACAGCATCTCTAAAAACATGGTTGTGTGTTCCAGACATTTCCACTCAGGTAAGATGATATTGCTGATGACTTTCGATTAAAAACGTCCGTTTTTACTGTCTATGTCTCAATGTTAACTTTATGTTTCTGGTGTCAGCATTGTAGGCTACGTGTTCCTTAGCATTGCTGCTAATCGCGATTAGCAACTTGATATTTGTGTTGCATTGTTTAGAGCATATTTTCCAACTTCGGTGTGTTGGTAATATTTCTATTATGTAAAGTGCATCGGTTAATGTACAGGATGATGTACATTTCGTCTTAATTACCTAAAAATTACCTCAACATAATAAGTTGTTTATGGCTAATCGTGAATGCTAATTTCGATTAGCAATGTTTGGTAGCAAAACAGTACCCAGCAAAGTCAGTGTTTCGACTGTGAAATTAGTTGTTTATATTTACACTTATGATTTATTGATTGGGTTGAAGGATGTGGCCTTTATTGTATGCTACAACTTATATTCCAAAGGTATCAGAAAAGCTCAAACTAAATCTAAGTCCATGACAAGTTTGTCAGATTGCTCATCAATGTGGTATACAGTACTTCTCATTCAATCAAAATTAGGTGCATGATTTACAAAAAAAAAAAAAATAATTATGTGTTGCAGGCAAACCGTCATATGTAATGCTCGAGTGTGATCCAGACTGGGTGCCATCCCTTCATCTTGGCCACTCAGCAGCTGCTGTGGATGCTGAGCGCTACAACCGTAGGAAGAAGCGACAGCCACCTCCAGCCATTGAAATACCTGCAGCTTCACCTGATGTCCTGTCCGACAATGACACATGCTCTACGACATCTGTGCCCGACGTCGCCATTTCCTCCACAGAAGAAGAACAAGAGTGCCGGTTTTGTTGCCAGAGGCGCTTAGAAATTGACCGATTAGTGGAGGAGAATCAAAGATTGAAGGAAGAGCTTTCCAGAAAAAGCCTGGACGAGACCTTTTTCCGAGATGAGGCAAAGGTTAGATATTACACTGGTCTCCCTTGTATTGCTGTTCTGATGGGTGTTCTTGCACAGATCAGCCCTTGTTTGCCGTTTGGTCGGAAGTTCTCTGCATTCCAGATGCTTCTGCTAACACTAATGCGATTGAGGCTCAACCTGCCCATTCAATACCTGGCTGACCTGTTTGATGTCAATCGAAAGACCGCTTCAGTAACATTTAGAGACACTGTGTCTGCTATGCACAGCCACCTAAGCCCTCTAGTACACTGGCCAGAGAGGCACTGCTTACAGGGAAGCATGCCACACCAATTTGTGGAAACATTTGGCAAGCGTGTGGCAGTTATAGTGGACTGTTTTGAGATTGCAATAGAGAAGGCATCCAATCTTAAAGCTCGGGCCCAAACTTTCTCACATTACAAACACAAGCACACACTGAAGTATTTAATTGGCATCACACCACAAGGGGCAATATCCTTCATTTCCAAAGGCTGGGGGGGTCGGGTCAGCGACAAGCAGGTGACTGAGAGCTGTGGCATACTGAGCAAGTTGCTGCCAGGAGATCTGGTACTGGCGGACAGAGGCTTTGATATCAGGGACAGTGTTGGGCTAATGTGCGCTGAAGTCAAGGTACCCACCTTCACACGAGGACGCAGCCAGCTTGATGCAAAGGACATAGAGGAAACTAGAAAGCTTGCACATCTTCGAGTACATGTGGAAAGAGTTATCGGTTGTGTGCGAAACAAGTACACTATTCTAAGTGAGACCATACCACTGAGCATGGTGCTTCCTTGTGAAGGCGAAAACATGGTGTTGCTAGACAAAATTGTATGCGTTTGCTGTGCTCTTACTAACATGTGCCCCAGTGTTGTTGTTAAACCACTGTAAGATTTTAAATGGAAGCAACTGTTATTGTTCTGTGTACAGATTGTTTAACTGTTATTGTTCTGTATGCCATGATCTTATTTCTACTTCTATTAGTCATTGTATGTCATAACTGTGACATACAAACTAAGTGGGCTACTGCCCACCATAAATTGTTCATCATATACCAGTATTAATTTGTATGCATACATTGTTTTTATTGTGTTTGATTTCCATGTAAATGTGTAAAATATTTAAAATCGTTTTAATAATTAAGTACTGTTTTTGAAGAAAACATTGTCATATAACATAATAGTCTTAATATTAGACTATGCAAATTACACACTCCAATAAAACAATTTTTTTAACCTGTTAACTTATGTGTAAGAATGAAATCATTTATACAGCCTACAGTTGTGAGGGTAAAGTCAAGTGCAATATGTACAGCACAGCAATGCTCACTGCTTTATTGCTTTGCGCTTTCTTGGCCTAGACTTAGGAGGCTGAGGAGCACAAGCTGGTTGTGAGAGAGATGTTGAAGAATCAGCATGTGACGAGGCTGCCTCTGTGTAATAGTGTGCCACCATCTCTGGCAGAGACACTTTCACAAAAAACTCCTGTGCTTTGGGTAGAACAGTTCCCCAGAAGTCCACATCAGGAAACACCCTAACCACCACGCAATCTTTCAAAGTCCATACAACAAAGTCACAAAACTCAGACCCAGTAACAAAGATTTGCGCTTGCACTTGATAAAAGTATTGATGTGTCCCTTTTAGGCTAAACTTTCCATCAGTGACCTGGAGACAAAAGTCTCTATCAGTTCCACAGGCTTCAGTGATGAAGGTGTTTCTGTGTTTAAATGGGCATTTTATTTCCAGACAGCCTTTTCCACAGCATTTGCAATTTACAAGACCATCAGGTGATGCCCCTACCTCTGGAAACAAGGGATTCACAATGAAACCACATTGCTCCACCTTCAAGCCGTCATGGTGGGGTGCTGTGAGAGTAACATAGCTCTGCCTTGCTTCCTCCTCATGAGTAATTCCCCAACTGGTGGCAGGAGTGGTGCCTGTTTTCTTAGGGTAGCATACACTTCTCACTGTGGACATGGCTGGTTTGGAGATGCTCGTCGATACAACTGCATAGATGTTAGATGCTGTTATCCTTCCTGCTCTCACTGTGTACCAAGAAGGGGACAGGTGTTGTTGTCTTGTCTCCGCTTCCACCACAGCTGCTTGTGCATCAGTTAATGCTGCCAAATGCACTAGGCCTTCACAGTGCTGCTGAAGGGTAGAGTATTCACAGTTGTTCATAGTTGGGTCACGTAGGTGCTGCAATGATTTTGGTAGGATGTGGGGTTGAACTGGATCTGTGTAGTGTTGATAGTATTGCTCCATGCCAGTCAAACATACAGCTTTGCTGTGGATGTGCAATATTTCAAGCAATGGTGCCAGGTCCTCTAGTGTAGTGTTGTGGCCACATAGACTTGAGCAGCCTACACGTGTTCGAATACCTGACACCTCACCTCCACTGATGCGTTGGTCAAATTCTTTTTTCTGCGCTGCACCCGAGGAAAAGTCTATTTTGTAAGCAACCTCTGGGTGAACCTTGCTAAGACTACTTGGCATCATCCAGTATGCTGGCACATCAGTCACACTCTTGCTGCCTCTGATCCTGACAGCTGCCTCTACCTTAAACAGCAAAGCTCCTACATGAGTACAGGACTCTGCAATGCCAGCCATACATGTGCAGTGTGCACTCTCTACCTGCCCACTGGAGCTGATGATAACCCATGGCTGGAGTGCTGGTTCATTAAGACGTTGTGAGTGCAACACCTACAAAAATGACAAAATCTCTGAGTGCTTATTTTACTACATTTATTTAGCCAACCCTTAGTCCTGGAGAGGAGTGAAAGTAGTTTCAAATTCTTTGTACCATTCAATAGATGTGTGCATAGAAAAAAGGAGGGAATTGTAGAGGTCTGAAAGCTTTAAGAAACATTGAACTCTATGAACTATTCTTTGAACCGTCTTGTCTTATAAATATTGATCATGATCTTTTGGGGTGTCCATGTAGGGATGCAAATGTAGATATTATAGAATTCGATGTAATTTCAAAGTTAATTTTCTTCAGACCCATTAATCACAGCAAAGGCCAACAGCACTACAAAGCGTAAATCGCGCATATACTGTAGGTGGCGGTATACACCAAAACATGTTTGATGATCCCATTCACAAAAAGAAGAAAATCGTGCATAGTCAGCATTATTGTTGAATCTCCATGCAGGTGTGGAGAACGTTTTGTCTGCAGACACGACAGCAGAGCTAACTAACTGATTTGAATAGGACTAAAGTATAGACAACTAGTTAGCGAGAGAAAAAGCTTTTACAAACGGGAGTCTTATAGACCGTTTCACCGTTGTCAACAAAAACAATGCACCAACGTTCCATGGCCCTAACTTTATTTCCGGTGGACTTCCGCAAACAATCAAAATCAAGGAGTTCTTCTGATCAATGGTTTATGAATGGTCATACATAATTAATAAAAAGTACATTCCATAAGCTACTTGTTTAAATTATGATTAACCGGTGATGTACGGAATATGATTCAAGGAAAAGAGCAGTGGTTTAACTACATTTGCTCAAAATGCAACGTTAATCGCGGTTCATTCAGTGTTTGGTTAATCCTGCACACTGTGACAGTGCTATTCAAAGCTGTGCTGTAATTTAACGTTACTGAACTGACGGTCGGACTTCTGATAAGACATCAAGACACAGAGAATGACCGCATACTTCAGCTTTTTCAGTAAACCAAGCCAACAAGATCCGTTTGTAAGACACGGTAAGGAATTTGTTGTCAACAACCAGTGAGGATGCTGTGTTAGTGAGTTCAGCAATATCATGCTGCCTGCTACAACCTCCTTGTTATCGATACATGTGCTATAATAATCCCTCCTATCGCCCAAAAAACATTCCTGCATAGATCGCTACTTAATGACATTGGCTAATTTCGTTTCATCACTACATTAGCGTTTTTACCCATCTCTAATTCTAGGCTTCTGTTGACAACTTAGCTGACTGATGTTAGCTATAGCCTAAACGTGGCTAGCGTCGGAATGCTCCTTCATGACAGCAGACATTATCCTTCACAACATTCATATAATTATGTTATGAACTGTACCCTTCGTCAGGTCAAACACAGCTGATTTAAAACAGATAGAAACTATCTTACCTTTCTCGTCCATTCAGGCATTAAAACCTTGATTTGTGTAGGCAAGGGCTAGGTCAGCATGTCAGCTTGTCAGATGAATTGCTAGTGACGTTAACTGTAGCCAGAGTAGCTTAATTAAATAATTAAACAAAAACTTTCCGTGGTTGCTTCCTGGACTGAAAACACTTGTGAAGGCGATATAAAGCACGTCCTGAAACCTCTGTTTACAAAGCCTCGAAATGCTTGGCTAGGTGGGTACTGACCACAGATAGGCTAAATACAGCATATTTGCGTGCAATGTGTATTCCTGTGCATCAGGGATAATTTTTATTTTAAGTAACAAAACGAAACGTCAGTGTCGTGGTTTTATTTCAACCTATATTTCAAGCATTCAGACCTGTGCTCATCCTGGTCAAAATGAACTATTTCCATTCACCAATATTGAAATACTTTCAGTAACTCGGTTTTTTAATTATTATTTTATTTTATTTATTTGTACTCCACAGCGCAGCACTGCACTCTGACGTTAGCTTGCCTGAAAACTATTTTTTACTACGTTTGAGATCGCTATAATTAATGCAGAAGCCCATTGTATTTCAACAGAACGGAAGTTACTTTAGGGCCAAAGGCAGAACGTTCTGATCACGCGCGCATTCCATGAAACCGTCTATATGTTGTGCGCTCAGATGACAGATCTGACTACTTTCACCCCTGGTCCTGAGCTAGCACGATGGGTTAGCATAAGTCAACACTAATAGCAGGGTGTGCTGTGATTGGATTACCTTTGTTCGTACCACAGTCATCTCTTCACTGAAGATGTAAATCTGAAGGTCCTGCACCCACCCATTAGTGAACTGAAGGTGAGCCTCCAAAGATTTATAATTTTTGAACTGATCGGAAGTATAGGCACTAACCCCGCAGACCAAATATGCAAATATGTCAGGGAATGTCAAATTAGGTAGAAAATCATAGTTGTCTGACCAATCTTTGTTTTCATATGGATCTAATTCACCAATTGCTTTAATTTTTTCTAAATACCGCTTTTTCGCCTTTTCGTTGAGTCTGTCGCGGTAAGGCACAGTACTTTTCGTTTTCTCCCGGTTCATAGTTATAGTGTTTTCTTTTTTTTTTTTTTACCTCAGGCTGCTAACGTTACCTAGTGGCCGCTATTTTACCGTTTTGCGTGACCAGAAACATGGCGGCGCTACCCACAATGCACCGCATTGTTTACATCTACGCCCGAACTCAATATCATGGTCATTGTGCATTTGATCCGTACCATAAAATTTAGTTGTGGAGCCACCTAAAAAATCATTCATAACAAGCTGTTATGATCACCTTTGTATGGTCTAGATTATAGGCCTATTTGTTGATAGTGAAACCTGTATGGTCTGCCTTCTAAACAGTAAGGAAATGATCAGAGAATTGGTAAAGAATTGGATAAGCAGAATTGAGAATAGCATCAATATTGATCAAATCCTATCAGTGCTCAATACTAGTGAAGACTACTAGCCTGTCTAAAAGTTGTAATATGATTTCTTAGCCATTTCATTTAATTGGTAGAGGTGTCAAATCATGTTCCCCAATGACTTGTCCAGAAATACATGCATCTAATTGAATTGCAGGCCTCTTGATTACTCCTCTCCACATTACTATACTTGGCATGTTGATACTCAGCATTGGGAATTTCATGCTCATCATTGGGATTCTCATCCAGTGCAGAAAAGGTGAGTTATGATTCAAATCTTTTTCGCTGCTTGGATGAATCAGTTGGTCATTTTGGTCATGACAAACATCCTCTTTTTCTTTTGTCTCTGTGTCTGTTTTATTGCCTTTCTGCTTTTCAAGGTACAGAAAAGTGTAGAAACCAGACACCCAAAAACACATCTACAGAGACAGCATCACCAGGTACATCACTACCAGTGCCACTAGTGCATTTACATGTATGTGTTCTAGTTTCAAAATAGTTACTGCAGTTTTAAATGAAAACTACATTAATTATTTCGAATGAAATGTGCTCCCTTGAATCAATTTGTGTGAATTTATAAACTAAGTCATTGTTGCTTAGTGTATTTTTTTTAGAGTAAATGTGCTCTCTTCTGTCCCGTGTGCAATGGAGACACTAGTCCTTCAATAGTTGAGAGGAAAATTGTTGTATACGTTCATTTATGTCTTTCTCTTTGTTACAAAAATAAACATGTCAGATATCCACAATTAACATAAAAATCAGCACAAATATTAATCTTGGCGTAAAGTAATATTTTTCCTCTTCCTTCATTTGATCCTATCAGGGCAATTGCTGCTAAAAGGTATTTACACCTGTGTGTTACATTGTAAATATGGACTACAGTATGGGTTTCTCCTCCAAGAGTATGTCTTCCCTATTCATATCAACTTCTGCGTATGTAAACAAGCATATCATTACATAACATTATTCATGTGGTTGTAGAAGAAAACATGGATCCAAGAAAAGAACCTGCACACAACGGAAGAAATATTGGTGAGAAAGTTAAATAGCAGGATTCATTTCATTCATTGTGTTTTCTACCGTTTATTCTGTTTGTGCATTCTCTGCTACGAAAAACAGTTTAATCCATGGCTTCGATTGGGTAGAACATATCAGGAAAATGCGGAGTGATTACTAGCTGAAAAGAGTTACCTGTGGTATATCAGTGGATATCTCCACTCCTAGTGGCGGGTCACTTCCTGGCTGTTGTATTCTTAGGGCCTTAATGATTACTGGGCAAGAGGAGGTGAATCACTGGTGTAATAAATCTGTACCCCAAAGGGGGTAGCTTTTCCTTTGTTATTGTATTTGTTTGTAAATAGTATAGATAAATAGATTTCACCAGGTTAGACTGTAGATTTGACCCATCATGTACAGGACACCTCCAGTCTTGTTTGTTTGTATTTTGTCTTCTCATCCCCCTCTCCCATCAGGTGGTGCAGACGATGCATCTGGAGGGTTCATCCCACTCTCTAGAGTTGGTCAACCTTCAAGCCACTCTCCTCAACCTAAGTTGGAGAGTGCACGGAACTATCCTGGCTCAGTGTAAGAGAATACACACACACACACATACACACACACACACACACACACACACACACACACACACACACACACACATACAGACATCCCAAGTCTCCCTGAAGGTCAGGGAGACTACCTGATATTGATAATGCCTCCCTGATGCCCGCAAATTGAATAATATCTCCCTGAATCTAGAGCTAGCAAGCCAGAGCATGCAGGTGAAACATTTAATTCTACTGTATGTTAAAGTGAGAAGTTCATTAAAATTATCCAATTGACCTTTGACCTTGCCCCCCTTGAAGAAGGGAAAATGGGGGGGTTGGTAATGGGACGACACCTCCATGAAATTAATTTCCCAAGGTTGGGATGTCTGCACATACGTATGGGAGAGAATTCAGGGGGATCGTATGGGGACATAATCCAGGGTATAGATATACTAGTATATGAAACAAATAACTTTCAGATATGTTTGGCAGTGGTGGGTTGAGTAGGCTACTGAAAAGTACTCAAGTAAAAATACAATTAGTTACTAAAAAAAATGGTGGTTCCCAGTGCATCAAAGTTGTTCAGTCAAGTGTGTGAGTTTGTTTGCAACATCACCCACACCTGTGTATCTCACCTGTCATCTCACCTGTGTGCTCCTAAACAGTGGTGGAGAAGCTGGCCCTGTAGTTGGAGTTGCAGTCCAGCCTTGTGTGACTGATGGTGGTGGGGGTGGAGATCCAGACCAACACCATGAGCACCATCACCTGGAGACAAAAGGTCAGGGGTCACATCAACAGCGATTCACAGAGGTCAAGTGCTCCACTAGGACAGTGATTCTGAAACTTTTTCAGACAGAGGACTTTTTCTCTTTTTTTTTTTTTTTTTTGTTCTACCCAGGAACCCCCTCTTGAGAACCACTGCATAGGACCATTATGCAGTGTATTATAGATTATATTAATGGAATAACACCCCCCGATTCCTCACTCCCATCCAGGTTACAGCACCGGCACAGGTCTCAAACCCGCCACTCCGTCAACTACAACACACCGACTGCATGGGAGACAAATGCTCTAACCACTGAGCTAAAATCCTAGGCTTCAAACACAGCAGTTAGAAGCAGTTCTTGAATCACTGAGTTGTGAGGATTTACACTTACTGCCGCTAGCTAGCCACGCTAGTTGGCATCCGTTACACATCCATTAAAGGGCAAGTTCAGTCAAATTTCAACAAGAGCTCTATTGTTCAAGTTACTTGAGATTAGCCCATACTGAAGACGCAAGACATTTTGGTCCAACCATAGGCCTATAGGTTTCCTTGAACAGAGAATAAGCCCTGACAATTAACCCAATGGGACAGATTTTCAAAACTGTGTTTACAGCATTTAAACATGCTCCAAATATCACCCCAAAAGTTATTTAACATCATCAGACACATTACAACACAGAACTGTATTGTGTATGGCTACAAATGGCTGGAAAAGTGGTTAAAGGAGTTTACTAAGACTTTACTTCGATGAATTAGGAGAGGTGATGACGTTACAATACCCCATGCTCCCTTTTACAAATATATTATTAATTTGGTTTTAGAAAGAAACATGGACTGGAGGACACAAACCACACCCAAGGAAATAAATAAGGAGAAAAGTAGAGGTAAAGTGGAGATGCTCTTGGTTCGTAAAATTTGGTTTTGTATTACCATTACAAAAACAAAGGCTAAACATTGGCATTTATGTGTTGCAGCATGTGGGCAAGTACAAAATTATCAAGGTAAGGGTATCTTTCACATTAAATATACACACTAAAAAATAGGAACCAGTCCTATTGCATTAGGTTAACTGAGAAGCCAGAAACAAACACAATTTCTGTTTCCAGTTTCAGTTTAATTTCCCCCAACTCGGGGTTTCTGTTATTTACTAGCGTTGTTTGATATACGGTAATAACATTTCGCATTAATGTGTCTCTCTCTGTGTTGTAGAATTCAAGAATCAGCATAACGCAAACAGAGGCGACAGCATAAAGAGGATTGATGGAATCAGCAGAGGTACACATTCAAGCTGTCAATTTAAAGAATTCTAGACATACACTAACAAATAACATAGTTTTGCTCAGCCAGTACTTTAGTGTAGAGTCTGGCCATGAGCCATAAGGATTTTAAATTGGTCTGACGTCAGTGATGTTTTTGTGAGTAGTATAGAGTCATTAGGCAGGCTTAGCAAAAACAGGTCATTTGAATTGTTGTCATCTAGTTTGTTCCTCTGATCATATTGTGTGCCGTTTGAAAGACAATGTTGATTCCGCCCGTCTACTTCCTGGAGGGGAGCACTGGAGAGAGACTGCCCGCTCACACCACTGCCGCTCTGCTCAACCGCATCAATCTGCAGAGAGCCGCCATCGTCCTGGGTTACAGAGTGCATGGGACAATCCTGGCTCAACGTAAGAGAATAAATACACTCACACTTGTGTAGGACTTATAAAATTCAGGAAAACTCAAATACTTTCTATATAAAAGTAATAACTCCCAGATGTTTCCTCACATTGATACTCACATTTTATACTTCCATTTTAATGTCGTGGGTTTACCACAAACGAGAATTGGCTGAAATGCACTTTACTAAAAGTGTCCAATCCAAGTGTATCCTCACTACTGTCCAGTATACGGGGTGTAAAGATCTATGCGCGATGAAATACAAAAGATTTTTGGCAACACCTGGGACGTCTCTCCACATGCATCTTGCTCTCTCACATGCTCAACCGGAAATGCCCTAATTTCCTTTTTATAATACCCAATTACCCATACATTACAGTCTGTCCTGCTGCCATTTATTTTAGATCCCTCTCTTTTATATGTGATGATGGGGAGCCAAATATAATTTTCCATTCAGTTGGATGATAAACGTTTATCAAACTTTACATTCGTAGCTTACTAGACAGTGAAGAAGTATTTGCAAGTGGCATTAGTTTCTCTCAATAACGCCCAACAATGTTGAACAGCTTTTGCTCTCAGGACGATTAAGGTGATCAATTTGACCAATAATATCATGAAAGAGATAATTCGCAAACTTGGAATCAGTAGCCATAGCGACACAAACGTGATACACTTTTCTGCAGGGTTGGAGGAGCTGACCGTTTCAACCAACTGGCCAGTGGAAATGTAGCCCATTACCGTTGGAGTGGTGGTGTAGAAGTTTCAGCCCAACGCTATAAGAGTCATTTCCCAGAGACAAAAGGTCAGGGTCACATCAACATTAGTTCACAGCTCTAGGCCAAGTGCTCCATAAGGGTCATTTCCATACCAATTTATATAATATTAACGGATATACATGTAAATCAATAAGTATATGCATCTTTATTCATGTGTTTCAGAGTGGGGACATGTGCCAAGGGATAAAAGGTTGTGGAATCCAACTTCACAGATGGTTCCAAAAGCACAAGACAAGTTTCAAGGCAGGCGAGAAGAACGCCACTCTCAACGTCATGGCATGGCTTATTCCTAGAGATGTTCATGTCATTTTTTCCCAGTCCAAGTCAAATCTTGAGTCACTGAATTCAAGTCCGAGTCAAGTCTCAAGTCTTTGAGGAGCAGTGCCAAGTCCCAGATCTTTGGTCACAAGTCCAAGTCAGGTCTCTGCCCATTCTGTGTTACGGAACATTGTGATTGTAGGTTAGGTACCACACAATACCTACCCGATAAACATCTCACATGCAGCAAATAATTCAAAACATTGTACAGAACTTGGGCACATGTACAGGCTATACTGGGTAAAATGGGTATCGTTGATGATGGTTGAATGCCATCAGTCTAACGTTTCAGAGCATCACATACAGTAGCTATTAATTCAAAATGTTTACTATGATTGACTGGATTATATGTAGAGACATGGTTACTTGAAGGTCACAGAAATGTAACATTCTAATGTTTACAGTAGGTTACTGTATGTTGTCTTTGGATAGGCTTGCTTAGATTACCCTATAGCAAATATTTAGGACATGACATACAGATAGTTAAGTTTTTATCTGTCATAAACTCTATGCATATCATGGCATCATGTGGAACACTGATTTTTCTAAAGTATACTGTATGTCATCAAAATATGATTTCTTAGATGAAATAATGATGTTTTTTTTTACACTCTGCAGTGTGAAAACATGCAGTCATGGGTTTTACTATACGCTTAAATGTTATGATGGTACTGTGTTGTTATCTGAAACCCTTGAAAAAGCACCAAATCAGACTACACAGTAGTTTTGTCTATTGTGTTTTTATAAATGTTGTCAGTGGTCAAATTGACTTGTTTATTTATTCATTTGAAGAGTACAGGAGGACAATTGATTGTTTCTTACCGAGTGTTTTTTTTTTTTTTGTCCCCCTGCCCCTTTGGATTCTAACCTCACTCATGTCAGATGCATCGCACCCACACCAATCTCTTTCGGGCTTTCGGTCTGTTTACAGCTATGAATCATCTGACGTGAGTGAGATGAGTTATTTGAATCCCTAAATTGGCCCACACCTATCAAAACTTTGGGAACCTTTGCACTGTGAGGAGGAGGAGTGAAAGGAAATATGAGCAATCATTGCACAGGAGAGAGTATAGCCAGCTAGTGACAGGCAAAACTCAACCAAGTTGGCTAGCAAACAAATAATGGAATTACAGTATGTGTACTTAGCAAGCCATGGTAGTCATTTTGAGTTTCGACCAAAGCGTGCCTACAACATTGCACTGTTAACTATTTTCATATAGGTGGCCTTGTGGTCACTGTCTAGTTTTTCAGGCAGTGTAATGGTAATAATTACAACAAGTAGTACAAATGTTGCTACAACATTCCTTCCCTCCCGCTGCCCGCACATCAGGGGTCACACACCTAGCATAGCCTAACAATCACAGTAGAGTGATCAAGATAAGAAGGTTAGATATTAGTGTCCAATCAGACAGTGTCTAACTGTGTCATGTAAGGAATACATGCTTAACTTAAACAAATAATTAAGTTAATTAAAAGTCGATTCCTTGCAATACTCTCAGGGCAATATCAAAGATCACATTTTATATGATTAATGGTGATAAGTGTTGCCTGGAGTCTGCCTTGGTGCATAAATATAACAAATCAACAGACTATATTTGCTGGGCAAGTATGACCCCTACAAAAATAAAAAAATAAATATTATTTATCAAATTTGCAGCAATACTGTTAGGATAATATTATACATAATGCATTGTTTTACATTGTTTTTTTTCTCCATTCGTTTTTACATATAAAATCAATATATTTGAAATTTGGTCAATCATTACTGAAATAATTAAAAACATTATTTTTGAATATATTTAGCCTACTAAAACAGATTTATAGCGTTTTGAAACCAAGCTCTTATATTATTATGGTAATATGTCAAACAAACAACGCCCATTTGACCCTTCCCCCTCTATACTCTTCCTGTACTCTGGAGATAAGGCTTCTGGGGGGAAGAAAGGGGTTTGGATTTTTGAGTTGTAGCTTCTGGAAACACCCTCCAAAGTTGATGGATGTATCTGCTATTTTTTTTATCTACTGGATACATGTAAAAGCAGCCAACAATATATCATAAGCTTACATGTAACAATGCCATGTATGTATATCAAGAAGGGGATGAAGGTCTGACAGTTGGTTCAGGAAAACTGAAAGTAATATGTAATCTATTAGGTGTGGAATGAATGATCCATGAAGGGCACGGAAGCACAGAGAGAAAGACGGGTTAATCAACCAATATTTAAGGTAAGAGCTTTAAATTAATCATACTCTTCATATTATTTTACTTGCAATCGAACCTAAAGGTGCAATAAAAGTTCCTGCACAGTTTAAGAGCGATTTAATTTTGTATCTCAAATCGCAGGCATCTCCTCTTGTTTCGCTAGCTGTCTGCCCCCTAAATACACTGTGAAAAAAATCCGGTCTCAGGACAAACAAACAAAACAAGATCAGAGCAATAACAATAACATACAAACAACCTAACAACCCAAACTCTAGCAAATCACTTGGAAGATTGGTACTATAACTTACTCTCATCCTTTCCACAACTGTTTTTAGCTGGAACCTGGTTTGTTATATCTTGGTGTTGTTATATCAAAAACCATGCAGGGTCTCATATTGCACCTTTAAGAGACTACGAGGTTAAACAAGAAAGGACTTCAAACCTCAAATAACACATAAGATGTAATGAGCTTCTACTACAGTACAGTTAGGTAGTTGGCATGATCACACCTCTGAGGTGAAAATCGGGACATGAATTTTCATTTGTTTCTAGTCAATTACATAAACATTTTTAACTTCAAAGATTGGGGGCAAGGACAGGAGTAGACCAGGGACAGACCGCAACATCAGGGATTGTCAGGGTCAGCTTGTCACCCACTAGTTTGCTGTGTGTGTGTGTATGTATATATGGTTCATGTCCATGTGACCGAAGCAAACTAAATTTGGTGTGGTACAGTATAATTGAAAATAGTAATCATAAACATACCAATGCATTCCCAGCCTGATACATGTGTAGTGCTCTGGCTTTGTCACATAAAACTGAGCAAGGTGTGCTAAGCGTTTTTTTTTTTTTTTTTTTTTTTAGGCTAACACCTATCAGCTGTGCAATATTCACAATATCGAAAAGCTACTCAGGGCTTATTGCTTAATAATTGTATTGGAGAGAATATTGCTAGTGTTTCTGCTTTATAGAGCCGGTTGAAACACTTGGATTGATACGGATTGGATGCGTTGCATCCATAATACATATGGTGTATTTCATGGGTTCAATGGTGATGTTTCAAGGGTTCAATATTTACAGTGACAGCTATGAGGAACAAATTGCTCAATTGGCCTGATTCATCAAACTGAGATGAATATTAAATGTAACTAATGAATGATTGTCCCTCATAGTTATGGCTGTGACGTGGGTGTGTCTCATTGTGCTTGCCACATGCAGAGAAACCTCTGCAGGTAAGTTATCTTTCTTTCTATTCATGGTTGCAGTTGAAATGTGTGAGAAGAGCTTGGACAGTGCTTTCCAATGCAATTCCGCTCAATTCACATCTCCCTGGCCTTCACTACTCCGTCTGGGATTCTGGCCATCTTGTTTTTGCTCAGGATGCATCCCATCCTGGCCAGTTATTTTTAGTTTGATAGGATAGCAGAGAGAATGACAGGAAATGAGTGAGAGAGAGAGTTGGGAAAGGATTGGGAAATGATCTTGGATTGATCTCGATCTGTGTCCGCAGACTAGCTTGCTGAGACATGGTGCCCCCCTGATTCAATATTTTGAATTTGGCCAGAATCCCAGACCCTTGTACTTAAATAAAGGATGGTTATGACCAGACTAGGCCTAGGGGTATTCAGGAGTATCATGAAGTTACAATGGGTATATTGTTGTGGGGTGGTGGTCATGATGCTGCTCATTCATACTGTGTCAAAGTTGGTCCACTTCCATCACCATCTTGAATGCCTTTATTATCATTGCACAAGGCAACATAGACACTGAAATATGTCAACTGTAGCCATTTTATATCCAGCCCATTTTTTTTTTTAATATTGCAGTTTTGCATGTGAACAGCAAATTATTCCTCAACTGATGACTAGCCAGAATTTAACATATGTATTAACATTAATTTATAGTCTGGCCACATTGGATAGATCCGAGTGGTGGAATCTTTCAAACTGCCTCTGTACTCAATAGGATAGCACTAAGACCAAAGCCATTGAAAAAGCCCTTTCTATGACTGGCTACCACGAGCAACGGACAACCTAGAGCTTTTTGATTGGTTCCCCATATCAACACAAATGATGGTTGAATATCACAAATCCTTCTGGCTGATGGCTACACGTACTTCGCTGAACAAATCATATTAATGTGCAATATAATATAATTTAATTCCAAATTAATTCGATTTATTTATGTCCATCTCATAGGAACCTTCTCTCTCCTGGTTCCTGAGGATCCAGTCTCTGCAACATTAGGTGGTTCTGTGGTTCTGTCCTCTATGACGTCCCCTTCCTTTGAGCCAAATGAGGTTCGCTGGTACCGTCCTGGACATCAAGACAATCCAGTTCTGTTGTATGAGAAACTTAAGATCCAGGAAGAGACTGCAGACCCTCAGTACAGGGGCAGAGTGTTCTTCACAGCAGGACTGCAGAAAGGAGACGTGTCTCTAAGGCTAGAGAACATCACATTGGCAGACAGAGGAGAATACATGTGTTATGTTCACAGTTTACAGTGGTATGAGGAGGCTAAAGTCTCCTTAACAGTCAGAGGTAAGATTTGAGGATATACTGTACAGCAGTGGTCCCCAACTATTTTTCCTTGAGGGCCAAATATTGTCAAGCATACCAAGCCAAGGGCCAACCCTGCAAACATTAAACAACATGCGTTGAAAGGGGCTAGTTGGAACATCACAAGTAGTCTTCTTTTATAGCCTTCTGCTTTCTATAGTGCACCTCAATAAACTTCTTATAGTATGAGCGCTTGTACAGTATGCCTACTGTATGTGAGGTCTGTAAGCACGTTTATGAAGAATATCTGATGAGTTATTCATATTTGGTGTGCTATTGTAGCTGGAGCCATTCTCACGGCACTCCATCAACTACAACTATCCCACAGCATGGAAGTCAAACGCTCTAACCAATGAGCTGAAAAGCCCAGGCCTCCAACTCAGTGTTTAGAAGCAGTTCTTGAAGTATACAAACACAGGTAGATGTTCGCCTGCTAAGGCATTTGCTGCCTGACGCACCTGCTCCGGTAGCCACGGGTTGGCTTGCTGCAGGCTTGTTTGCTGGGTATCACCAATCTTTAATGTTTTGGCCCTTTATACGTGGAGTGTCTCCTGGTGGCAGGGCAGCAACTGGGACGTCTCCCAGTTGCCCCTTGCAGCATGCCTTTGAGCTTGGTTGTGCCCCAGCATGTATCCCTCCTTTTGAGCCAAAGCTAGAGGCTACTTCTCTCGGCCTCTTCTGCCAGGTCCTTTCGTAGTCCTACCCCGCAGCTTGAGCATCCCACTTATGGCCAGTGCGGACCTAGCGGCTTTCATTGCCTGGTTGTTGGACTCCAGCTCCAGCACCAGTCTTGTCTTCTCCTGCATGTCGCCCAAGGTGATCGATCTCAAATGCAGCTGGAGGATGTTTCTTCCAAAAAGACCAGTGTGCCAGACATAGCCATTTCCTGATAAATGTTTTTGTTTCCATCCAACTTGCTTACCTAGCCTAGAACTCTAGACGTACCCCTAGCGGTAGCAAATTTGAATTTGCACAGGGGATACGTCTAGAGGCCACTGATAGAAACCCGTTGTATCCTTCCTCTGGCGGCGGATAACCAATCACAGCGCGGTATGTGTACAGGAAATCATAAGGCGGGCTTTGTACTATGACGACAGCCCTGCTCAAACCAGAGCAGAATCGTCTTTGGCTTTAGTTTTGGACGAATTGCACTTGTCATTTTCTTTGAAAGTGAAACAAGAAAGTGCACTGAAGTTTTTCGTTCTGAAAAATATGTTTTTGCCGTGTTACCGACGGGCTACGGGAAAAGTTTGCTATACCAGCTGGTACCACTGGCCGGAACGCTAGCCTATTACGTGGAGAGGCAGTTTGAAAGACAACGCAATCACCCGCCCCTCCATTGAGGTACAGTCTATCAGTGGTCTTCAGACTATACATTCTTATGATATAGTCTGGCGTGTCAGGCTACTTGCTTACCATGAATAGTGGGGGATCTCATATAGCTTTAGAGGCCACATAATCCTGTTGTACAGTGTAGTATGGTATCACCAGGCCTTTCCCGGGTGGTGGCACATCTTTCCCAGCTGTCTTGCCAGAGAGCTCTGATATAATCTTTTTATGGGATGGCCAGCAAGTGTGGGAATCTTTTCCCCACCAATGGAAAAGCTAGTGTGATCGTTTTTTGACTCCCTTTCGGAGAGAGCAGGTCAAACTCTCTGGAAAATTGGAAATCGGTATCGGCTCAAAAAATTGTGATCAGTGCTTTGGGAATTTAAAGCCAGCATCACACATTTAATGCTTATAGTAATCGTGTTTTACCCTCAGCCACAGGATCGATTCCAGTCATGTCATTTAGCGCCACTGCAACAGGAGAACATATGAATGTTAGCTGTGTGTCAGATGGATGGATTCCAGAACCCACAGTCACCTGGAGAAACAAAAACAACAATGAAATAAAACACAATACAAGTCAAGTCTACTCTAACGGTAAAACTACACATCATTTAGTCAATTTGTTTAATATACTTTTATGCTCCCTGTTTTCTTAAACCTGTGTTTGCCTTTGTAAAGCTATAGAGCCCCTTTAATCTATGTAAAAAAAATTACTATTTAGCATTAGTTAAGCATTAACAAATGGGTAATTAATAATTGTTAAGTGATTTTTTAATAGGTTAGTAATGATAAGTTCTTAGTTAGTAAGGTCATGATTTAACATATTTTGTCATTTTTTCCAAAACAAAATTGTTAGACAACAGTTTTTTCATGATGAATTAATCATTAATAGACATTGAATATATAATACATGCTAGGACTCAAGGTCTCTATTCATGCTTTACAAAGTGGTTCGCTAACATCACAGACTGCATATGATGAGTAGTACTCACTAATCAGTAACACATAGGAAAGTGACTTCACTTTCGGGTACACAAAATATTTTGGTTTTAATTATGAATTCATCATTACCTGAAATTGAAATCTTCCCAAGGTTACATTCAACTAACCTCATTTCAGTGAGGATGACATAGTAATGTGTCATATTTCTTATGGGGAGAATCTGAGGAGATTCCAACCAATGGAAATAATGATAGAACTCGTGGGGGTGGGATACAACCATGTACAGCCGTGTGAGAGCAACATGCAAATGATGAACTAAGGGTTACTTCTTCATATAATGATGTGGAAAATACAATGACAAGATATGTTAACTCTTTACTTACTAAGAACTAAGCATTAATACCCTATTTAATTATCACTTACTGATGATAAAACTCTAGTTATTATTGAGAAACAATTTGTGCAATGCTTAACAAATGCTAAATAGTGTACCATTATTACAAAGTGTTACTTTTTTTTCTTACCTATGTAAAATGACTTATTACATGGCTCTTTATAATGCTGTACAATACTCCATTCACTTCAATGGGACTCTCCAATGTTCTACCGGTCTGATAATTTTTGATTGTTGATCGTTGCTAAGTATAACAGACCGCTGTCAAGCAAAAGTGAAACAGAACGCGGCTTTAACCAATAAGCTGATCAGTAACAGTTAACAGAATGCCTCTTTTCTGTGGACGGTATTAGCCATCTTAATCATTAAATTTACCGTTAAAGCAGTGATAAACAAGGTCGCATGTTAATTATATCTACAGTAGTTAGCCGCGTAATAAGCGGGATAACGTTGGGTGAGGCAGTCATTATCGTGGCATATATCCCTTCAGAGTAATGCTACATCCCTCGGCTAACGCGTTGGGATGCGTTGCATTACTCTGTCGGGAGATATGCCACGATAATGACTGCCTCACCGAACATTATCCCTTACATAATATCTGTTCAGATGCTGATGGCCTGGTTGGAGTGAGTGCCTCGCTGCTGTACTCTTCCTCTGAGTCAGAGTGGATCTCCTGCTCTGTGGGTCTGTCTGATCAGGAGAGGAGAGAGGGACGGATCTTGGTAACTAAAAACATAATCATCCAGTCAGGTGGGTGTAGACTAGTAGCGGAAATCGAGAACCAGGAATCTGATTTTAAAGGGTCGGGGCATGACATCAAAGTCATGAGTCATTCTTCATCATGTGACATACATGTCAATGTTCATAAAATAGTATCAATTTCCAGCTCTCGTGTATTCTCTTATCTACAAGTCAAAATAGGCTATGATTAAGAGAGGATTGGAGATCTGGAAAAAACAATTTGAGCAAATGCACTATTCAGAAGTCCAATCCCCTGTCTTCAGCCTTTCCCTGAATTCCTTTCCCCATACATAGCATCTGATACAATGACATCTGTTCCATGGTGTGTATGCGTGCGTGTGTGTGTGCGTGCGTATGTGTTGGAACCAGGGGCATCGTAGTGGGGGGGGAAAGGGGAACTGAATTACCTGGGCCCCAAGAGGCAGGAAGGCCTTTGAGGAGTCTGGAATTGTATTCCAGGCGGTGAGTAGACTTGTAGTCAAGACCGCTTAGACCAAGACCAAGACAATACCAAGACCAGAGGCTAACGAGACCAAGACAAGACCAAGACCAGAGGCTAACGAGACCGAGACGAGACCAAGACAAATTGGAGGCCGAGGCCAAGACCGAGACCGAGACCAGAAAAAAAGTAGACTATGCTATATTGGAAGTTATAACTTGATTTGAAAAACAACCTTGGTTAACATTCGACCCATATTAAAGAGTATTATTTCAACTACTGGCAACAATGGAATAGGGATAGTGGCAATGTGGGCAGGAAATGCAAACTGTTTTGATATCTTTTTTGATAGCTGTTGAACCAATTATTAAAAAAATGATCCTGCTTTTACCAGCACAAACCGCCTACTGAACTCATGGTGACAAAATGAGTGTTAGGCCTACTCTATAGTAATATTAGGCTAATTAAATACCAGCAGGGGGATATCACCTAGTCACCCACTATGATGAGTTGAGGTCTACCAGTGAGATGTCCCTGCTCCAGACATTTCAACCAGTAGAATATCATTTCTGGGTAGCTGGGAGAATGACAATGTCAACTCCATTACATTCGGCTCTACTCTATGTTGGCCTGGCTTCTACTGGTAAAAGTTAAGAGCGGGTTTCTCAAGCCAGGTGACACATTAGAATTTTTTGGATGTTTTTTTGTGTGTGTGCATTTTAGATAGCTAGCTCCTTTAAACTTTTAAAGCATTTAAACCTACTGATATAATGAGATGAATGTGGCACAATTTGGCCAACTTGATGGGCGCATTCTACTTTTTATTTTGTATTTCCTTTAGTTTTAGATGTAACACAACATGCAGTGTGCCAACAGTAATTAAAAATAAGAAATAGTTCCATACAATGGGCAAGACATGGCACTATGCAGCCTTCATAACACAAAAATAAAAATTGACTTATACAGTTTAAATTTGTAGGCTACTTTTAAAGTAGGCTAGGTTGAGCACAAGATTAAGCTCAATAGCCTACTTTTCTGAGATGCATTTCATACATATCTGCCCATAACTACTTATTTTGATTTCTGAAAGTTGGCAACCCAACCAGACCTACCAGCATACTCTGTCTATACCAAAGATTATATACTAGCCTACTTCTAATTAATTTAACATGGCCTGAGTTAATTTTGAGAACATAGAATACAAGGATACGGTTTTAGCAAAAGCTAGCCTACTTTGAGAGATGACTGGGCTGGTGTTCCAACGTTTTGGGCAGCCTGCACTTTTACTGCTTGACGATTCTCATCACTACATGCAGTGACCGAGTTATGCAAAAGTAATGCAAAACCCGGAGCGGATTGTCATCGGTATACATTCGCTATTACATCAAGTGGAATGGATTCTTTCGGAATGCAATAGAGATAACTTTGAAAATATATCAACAGCGTTCATTTATTTATCGCCCGATAAGAGTCACTCGCAGGAGATTTGACATCATTCACAAGCATCCATGAACCACTAAATACGGAAGTTTTTAGGATGTCTGTGTCTCGGTAGCCTATACTAAATTTACCAAAATGAAAGATGAAAGATTTCATTCCCATAAATACATGAGATCACGTTAACTAGCAAGACATCTTGCTCAGCCATCATAACGCATGCCTATGCATACACGAACATTCCAGAATTAATTTGCCTGCATTTTGCGAGTGGAAAGTGAACTTTTAGGAGAGTAATTTAGAGCTGCATGTAACTGGATGTGCTTGGCGCTCTCTGTCACTGAGAGAGACCGAGCCATAAATGCATTGATAACCTTGCTCAGCTGCAGTAAGGGGCGTCTTTTACGTGCAATCACTTTCGTTTTGATGCGTCTCATTGTTTAGGCTCAGTCATATAAATCGGCAACTCAATATCATTAAAACATATAGCCCATTGCATTTATTTATCTTGTCTTGGTCTTGGTCTTGCAAGACACCAAGACAAGACCAAGGGATCCGAGACCAAGACAAGACCAAGACAATACACTGTCAAGACCAAGACGAGACCGAGACCACGTAAAATTGGTCTCGAGACATACAACTCTAGCGGTGAGGGCGGCCCATAGCCACTGCTTGTGCACAGGGCCCAGAATTTGGTACTATGCCCCTGATTGGAGCATGTATGTAATTGGTTGCAATGAAGGTGTGAATGTGATTTACAGCAAAATAGTAAAAAGTACTCCTGGAAACCATTTCATATCCCAATTTTAAAGGTTGCATTGTTTTCTTAATGATTGATTCAGAGGACAAATTTTTCAGGAATCCATCAGTATTTAATTGCATTGCAGGCCATTTGATCATTCCTCTTATCATTACTCTGCTTCTGCTGCTGATCCTCATCATTGGGAGCATTGTGATTTTCATCCTGTACAGAAAAGGTGAGATATGATCCAGGTCTTTTTCACACAATGATGCTTGGATTAATCTACAGTCAGTTTGGCTATCACCAAAAACTCTTGCACCTTTGTGCACCTTTTACTCTTTGTTCCATTCTGGTTTTCCAGGTAAAATCCAATCTGCCGTTGCTCAAAAGAACACATCTACAGAGATAGCATCACCAAAAGGTACTAGTGCTGTTACTGTATTTATTTGTTTTGGTTTAGTTACAGGGAATACTCTAATACTCTCTCTGCCACAGAGGTTATGTTTTCGCTCTAATCAGCTACGGGGTAGGTGATGACCATGTAACCTCCTGTTCTGAGTAAAAATTTGAACGAAAAATTCATAGTCGTAGGTTCACATTTGAACGTCACGGTTATGTAGCATTCCATTTTAGGGATTTGTTTATGTTACCATGGTAATGGGGGGAAATGTATGTTGTGGTTCCGGTGTCAGGAGCTCTCTGGTGTTCGTCATGCTACATGCATTAAACGGAGAGTCTTCTCCAAAGATAATTAAGTTTCAGTGTGTTCTTAAGAGAGTCTTCCTCGGACGCTACAGTTACTTAGTCGTAACCTCGGTTCTATGAGGGAGAACGCGAGACGCCAACACTTGGAAATGTCACATTTCAGGCTTGTAAACTGAAAACTATATCAAACCAACCCATTTCAAAAAAATGGGGAGGGAGGGAGCACGCGGTGGAATCTCGGAGCCCTCCCGCGAGATCCTGACGTAGTCACCCGTATAACACTGTGTGCGACTCCCAGCCATGCCTCTTTCGCTTTTCAGCGCTTTACAGTGAACTTGTTTTGCTATCATCCAACCCGGCTAGTTAGCTAACTCTTGATCCTTTTTATCGACCAACAGCTTTTTAAAAAGCTATTCTTCAGTTTTTTCTAGCGATCTACAGGACATACTCCTTTGGCAGACCACTTCCATTTGGTGCCCAGAGACGCTAGAAAATGTCTTTTTTCCGATGTTGCGTCAGCTGCAAGCGTGCTATGCCTTCGATGGACCCGCACCCCTTTTGCGTCGCATGCATGGGTCCCAACCATGCTCAGGCGGCTTTGGGTGACCCGTCCTTCTGTCCATCCTGCTCGGCTCTCCCTCCGAGATCGCTGGCTGTGCGCGCTGCAACCTTCGAGAGTCTCGAAGATTACTCTCCCCCTCCGGATCCCCAGCTAGCTTTGCGTGTGGCCCAGTCTCCCATGGAGCTAGCTCCCAAACCCGACGGCGATGCGGATGACGTTAAGTCAATGCGAGCGATAACATTTCTTAAGTTTCTGACCTAATGGTAGTTCACTGAGCATCCTAATCAGTCGAATACACCACAGTGACATACTTCCTAGAGTGTACTGTGTGTAGATTCCGCTTAAAATACATGGAAAACACATTTTACCTGATCGGAATCAATTGCTCCCAGAGCCCGTTTCCTGCGTCTGAACCACGTCGAATTACGTCACTGCGCCGTTGCTTCTAACAGATTACCTAGCAACAGTAATCTCCTCCAATCGAAGGCGCCGTTTACACTGCGGGATGACGGGTAGTGTAGTGGTTTCTTGTTCTATTACGATTAAAATATGTTTGTATTAAATCAAAGTTGATGCCATATGAACCCGTAGCATTGTTATGATCATAGGCAATCCTTTTGTTCTGCCGTAGCTAGTTGAAAGTCTACGTTGTGTGATTAAGGCAGCGTGAGTAATAATCAATTTCTCTTTGGCGAAAATGCCTGCCGTTTTTAGTCCCCAAACCAGGTCGAAATTGGTCAACTCACTAGCACACTCTAGAGAGTGAGTTTAAAATCTACAGCAAAATACTTTATACATTATATGCATTAGAGATTTGCTCAATATATTGTAATAATAGTAATGCTGTAAAGACTACAAAATCCTGTTATATGTTTCTATTCTCTTGGTTTGTCCTTCTTTAGGAGAGAAGTCAGCAGAAACAGGTACTGTTTATGTAAAAGTTCTGCTTATGTCTTAAATTTTGATTATTTTAAATAAATGATCTCATGGTAGTGTGTCAGTGAAGCTACCTCTATATTGACTATTTTGAATGAAATTTGCTTTTTGTGATTCAATTTTTGATGTTTCTGAATTTAACTAATTACTGCTCAGTGCTCAGTATACTGCTTGAAAGTAAATGTGCTCTCTTCAGTCCCCTGTGCAACTATAGGGAGACAGTCTAGCCCTAAATAGTTGAATATCATGAATGATCTCATATGTGAAACCACTTTTTTGTCTTTCTTTTGCTTACAATGATAAACATGTCAGGCATTCATTATTAACATAATTAGCGTTCAGCACAAAATATTAATCTTATGAAGTAATTTTTTTCTTTTGTTTGCTCCTACTAGAGCCAATGCTGCAAAAAGGTATTTATCTCTGAATACAGTGTGTTACATTGTAATTATATTGTATGAGTTTCAGTGGAGATCCATGGTCACGTCAAGCTTCAGTTCATTTTAAATGGAGCACGTCAAATCATCCCTCAAAGCATGTTGGGAAGGTAGCGCGTAGATCCGTCACATCAAAAGTTGGGTTCTGGTGAACATTATTAGCCTAGAAATCTAGACCCCCTTAGTGGCAGCAAATTCATTTGACACTACAGGAGTCTAGCCAGTGGAATGGTACTCATAAACTGAGTTGCTATCGTTTTATGGAGTTATTGAGAGTTTTTTGGATGTATCCCTGATATTCCCCAACTGGTTGTCATCATTTCAAGCCTAAGGAGTAAGTTGTTGCTGTTGGTTTTTGTTGCAGATTAGCTTAATATTAGATCAGGCAATGACAATAATTATGATAGCTACCACAAGTTATTAGCGAGCTAAAAAAAAACAACAATAATTTTTGCGAGCACTAGGCTAGCTAGGGGCGTCTAGATTTCTAGGCTAATCTCGTGCAGAGGTGACTTGACAGACAACGGCTGCGCCCGCCCTCTACCCAATCCAGCCCTTCCAGACTCAAGTACAAAAAAATTTCTGTACAGAGATGGCCTGTCAGGCTAGAACATTATGCAAATTAATCTGTCAAATGCAGAATTATGAGCCAATTATAGTACGTCATTGTGTTTGTGCATACACAAGGAAACAAATATAAAAGAGGAAATTAGAGGTAAATATTTTCCAACGGTTCATATAATTTAGTTCTGTATTACAAGGAAGATCAAAGACAGAACACTTTCTTTTATGTGTTTCAGAATGGCGACATGTAAAAACATATCAAGGTAAGAGTGTCTTTGGATACATATTTCACATTGAATAACAATACGCACAAATAAATCTGACTGTAGACCAATTTTGCTTCTCGATTTAGTTGCACGCATTGGTCTGAACATAACAAGAAAGCCTTCCTCGCTGAGAGTGGAAATGTGTGGTTCAGACATAAAGGTGAGGAGTGCTGAGATAGTAGCACCAAGGCCTGAAGACAAGTTTCCCCTTGTTCTCTCTCATGAGAGTTTTGAATCTGGACAACATTGCTGGGGGGTGACACTTTGGGATAAAGACACTGCACTCTGTAACAAACTTAAGGAGTCATGGTTTGTTGGTGTGTGTTGTGACCCAGCTGTTCAAACACAGAAATTCCCTCTAACCCCAGAGAACGGTTTCTGGGGTCTTCAGTATGAGAAAAAAACTGGACTCATATCCAATACAGTCCCTCCAACTTCAGTGGCGATGTCAGAGCAGTTTAGGAAACTAGGAGTGTTTCTGGACTGTGAGAAACACACACTGTCCTTTTACAATGTAGACACACACTCACACCTGTACACATTTAAGAGGGTGGTTTGTAACAAACTGTTTGCTGTGATCAGTCCTGGAGTTAGAGACAAAGAATGGATGGAAATTAGTGCTGATGTGGAGAAAGACCTGTGATCAAACAATTCACCCACTTACTCACCAGACAATAGATGATCTGGTGTTGCAGCTATATGCCATATCTTGGCACTGAAGAAGGAAATCAACAGTTGGAATTCTACACAGGAAGAAAATGGGGGATTCACATTGTGAACTCTTAAACCTTTGAAAGAACAGAGTTTGAGTACACTGATGCCCCCCTCTTACGCACACACACACACACACACACACACACACACACACACTGGACTGGCTAGGCAGACAATATTACCTACCTGGTGGACCCTGGTATACTGTTGAATCCCTAACCGGAAGATTATGTACATAGAGTTTTAATGAAATTACTATTTAAAAGGACATACATTTATCGGTTGTGGATGTGTCCCTTTAGCCAGCAGAGAAAACAGAGATTTGCTCCACATAAAAGTTTCTGGTATGTGAACTTTTACCAGACATCCAACTCTTCTGAGAAGCATCACAAAACTTTATTAAAGTTTTGACCACAGCAAGCTATACAGCATTTATTTTGTGAACATTTATGCTGTTGTTAAAAAATATATCCACACACACACACACACACACACAGAAACTGGACAGACAATAAAGGCCACCTGGTGGTCTCCGTCATGTAGGACTCTGCCACACAGGTTGTACAAGATAGTGAGTCTCTTTCTTTATCTCTGTGTGTGTTAGGGCCATGCCGTTTTGGTGGCCTGGTAATCATACTAACTCTGCCTACTATTGATGGAAATTATGTAAACCAAATAATGAATGCAATAATTTGGAAATAATGGTTTCTGTGAATAGAATAAAATATTCATTCATTCATCCATCTCTCAACCTTGGTTATTTCAGCTATTCATTTAACTGTATAATTAAAAATCAAACAAAAGGTAAGGACATTGGTGTTTGCTATATTTTTCTGCGATAAGAATACTTTTTCAATGAAAAGCCTACCATATTTCGTTTCCCTTTCAAATGGTACTCTAATTGTCTGGAATATACATTTGTTGGATAAGCAAAACTGAGTGTATGGGTTGCACCCATGACAAATGCGTCATGATAGAAAAAAATTAAGAACCACTAGGCTTGCTTACCAGCACAAGGCCAAGAAAAATGTTTAAACAAGCATTACAAGTTGGACTTAAAACCTGGCCCTTGATGATCCACCATCTGCCATGGTCACCAGTCTGCCACTCTTTTCAATGACCAGTCACACTCAGTCACCTTCAGACATCCACTCATCCTCTGTTGACCACTCAGCATTGGTCTCCAAAGTAGATGAGGTGCTGGGTTAGAATTTTGGCAGTGGAGACCCTAGTGCTGGGGATAGCTGATAGACTTGGGCTTTCGGCAGTGGACACCCTATAGTGCTAGATAACCGATAGGCCTGGGCTTTGTGCAGTGGGCACCCTTGTGCTGGGGATAGCTGATAGATTTGGTCTTTGGACATTGGACACCCTATAATGCTGGATGACTGACAGGCCTGGGCTTTAGGCAGTGGACAGCCTTGTGCTGGGCATAGCTGATAGACTTGGGCTTTGCCAGTGGACACCTTAGTGCTGGATAGCTGATAGGCCTGGACTTTGAATAGTGGACACCCTACTGCTGGCTAGCTGATTGGCCTTTGGGCAGTGGGAACCCTAGTCCCTGCTATCTGATAGGCTTGGGCTTTGGGCATTGTGCTGGATAGCTGCTTGGGCTTTGGGTAATGGAAACCCTAGTGCCGGGGGTAGCTGACAGGCTTGGGCTTTGGGCAGTAGAAACCCTAGTGCCTTCTTGCTGATAGACTTGGGCTTTGGGCAGTAGAAACCCTAGTGCCTTCTTGCTGATAGGCTTGGGCTTTGGACAGTGGACACCCTAGTGCTGGATAGCTTATGAACTTGTGCTCTGGGCAGCGGACACTCTATTGCTGGTTAGGTGATAGGCTTGGCTTTGGGCAGTGGACACCCTAGTCCTGAATAGCTGATAGCCTTGGCTTTGGGCAGTGGAAACCCTAGTGTTGGATAACTGATAGGCTTGGGCTGTGGACACCCTAGTGCTGCATAGCTTATGGACTTGGGCTCTGGGCAGTGGACACACTAGTGCTGGACAGCTGATAGGCTGAGATTTGGGTAGTGGATACCCTAGTGCTGAATAACTGATAGGTGGGGCTTTGGGCAGTAGAAACCCTAGTGCAGAATATCTGATAGGCTTGGGCTTTGGACACCCTAGTGCTGTATAATAATAATAATAATAATAATAACTTCATTTTATATAGCGCCTTTCATGATGCCCAAGGTCGCTTAACAGTATAGCAGGCCTACTAGGGAATGTGACAGGAGTGATATCCCTGCCAAGAGAATGGTTTGATTGCCAACTCCATAGCTCAAAATTGGCTACCCCTGGTGAGATAGAAGGACTGAATATTGCAGTATACAGTCTAGCTCCAAAGCTAATAACCTGACAAATTGGGTTAATAATGGTCTGGCTTTCCATTGACAATTTGAGTCGTTGACTGGCACCAAAGTAACTTGGATTTTAGATTCTCTGAGACTGGTTTGCAGGCAGAGGATGGCTGGGGCCTCGACTGAAATCTGGCTGCTTCAGACTGACTGACCTGGTGTCAGGATCTACCAGTGAGCTATGAGGTCTTATGTTATGCATCTCAGCATGGTCAATTTCATATCATTCCAATTAACATAAGGCAGGATTAACAGACAGATCAAAATACCTCTTGTAGCCTGACAAGCCTGACTATTCATAAAATGTATTGTCTGGCCATGAGCTTTCAAATTGCCTCTGCATGCAATAGGATAGCACTATGCCAGAGCCATAGGAGGCATTTTGTATGGCTATAAATACGAACAATCCAAGCAACGAACAAGCCGATTCAAACAACGCTAAGCCCAACTCCCTGTCCACATAATTGGATAGACACAGGCGATGTCTGAATACAGTGGTTCCCTATGGTTGATAGCTAGACGTACCCACTGAGGAGATAAATTTACTATCACTAGGGTACTGTATGTCTAGAGTTTCCGCCTATGCTAAAGGTGGGTTATGTGATGCCTTCCTGGAATACTTTTTATATTGCTTAAAATGACCTCAGTTTACACCATTAATCGACATACACTACACTAAAATTTGTCAATCACCTGTGGAAGAGGCCAGAAAAACAATATAAAAAAAAATCATAAGCAGGCAGCAAAAATGGTGGTGATATGAGTTGTCTATCAAACCCAATAGACGTTTGTCCCTCCCCCTCTTCTCTCATTCCTGTACTCTGAGAGGGGGGCTTTAGGGGATGTCTGAAGGAAGGGTAAGAAATATTTAAGTATATATACAACCTTATCAGACCATTTTTTTAATGGCTTGATGGGAGGTGCACTTAAGCCTGTCTTGCCCATGACCTTCTTATACCTTACCTGAATATCTTTCAATTTTAAAGGAGAAATCCGGGCAAAATTGACCCAAAACTCTATTTTCTGTGGTCAAGGCGAGCTGTCAGTGAAAAAAAACCCGACAAAAATTGATCTTGCCTACCCCAAGTTATGCTCCTGTCCGATTTTGCATCCCAGCGGCTGTAACGGGGCAAGTTGGAAACACGCCTATTTTGCCTCTTAAAATGTTCGAAATTCAATTTCAAGTGCATGGCCATGTTAACATAGCACTTCGAAGCGAACACAGTTGATATGAGCGTAGTAGGTGACCAAGAAATGCTAAAAAGTTGAGCTAATTCACTCAGTCTACATACCTCTGTTGAGTTCCTGATTCCAGCGAAGCCCACAAAAGTCGACCGTCGAGCTCGATACAATCCAATATTCCAAAACGCGATTTTCCACCAAAAAAACGATTCTCATGAATTAATGTGATCATGATCATATAGTAATGATCATGTAGCTACATAGCTTAGCCGTAATATGAGCAAAACATTGCAAGCACTTGTTGCAGCTCTGCGCATGCTCATGGGTAACGTGCAATAGCCAGTGGAAAGTTCCGGCAACACAGCTGAGTTGATAGAAGCAGAGGAAGCAACAAGGATATTTGTTTCTGGACATTATTTGTTGAAATGGATAGTTCATCCGAATCACTGGAAGTTACACGGGATTCAAGGAGGCAGAGGACATTTTCTAGTAATAATAATAATTTAGCTCTTGCCTTATTTGTTATTATTTCTGTCTTGCAAAAATTGTATAGCCATTTCTAGGAATGTATATAGTTCAGATATCTGTAAGGAAAAAGTAGTAATATGTAAATTACACAACTGAAGTTGAATAAGTAAATAATAGGAATAAATCACCCAGGCAGTTCTATAATGAAAATATAATATTTGTCTTATGGTGGTTTTATAATATAAAAGTCAACACTCCATTTGTGCTTTTGTGTCTTTACTTGAGCCAAAACAAGGAAATTACAACATGAAAATGTCAAATAAATCAATACAAACTATGTACAGTGCTATTTGTGGTTTGATGGTGCCACAAAAAGTGCAGGAAGATGAATTGGTTCGAGACGCCTAGACCATGCTCATGTAACGAGACCTGGCTTTACAAACTAGTTCACTCATATCCGGTCATGGAACTGGAGCTATGTTGCGAAGCAGTCTTCGCCTTCTTGGTTGCCGACGGGGTATGGTCTCTGAGAAGACTATGGTCCTGTCTTCTCTCCTCCTCAAGACATCTTCCATCAGGTCATTGCGGAAAACCTGAGTTGAGCGTTCATACATGGGCTTTGCAACCCATTGCTTGGACTGCCGGGAGTAAACTGCTTTGTGCTGTGGTTGTCCTGATAAAAAATAAACAACTGTTTAGTTCAGCATCAATAACATAGAATAACTTACAATGTAGCATGCAATGAACATAGTCTTCTTTTGAAAGAAATATTTAGCAAATAAATACAAGCATATAAAATACTCTATCATCCCAAACAGTCATAATCCTAAGCAGAACATTGCTTTGTATCATACCTTGTTGTGTTGTGGCCTGTGGTCTGCCAAGGTTACTGTTGTGATCCATTACAGCAAGTTGTGTGCGAGCCCTCATGCTGTCATAACCAAAGTGCAGTCGTTTTTCTGCATACTTTAGCATAACTGCATGGAAGACTTCCAGAGATCCTGTGTAAAAGGAAACACACACAAACATACATATTTTATACCATGTCCTCTTAGAAGCAATATAAATACTGTTTGTGATAGTTATGTAGTGTCTAGGAGGTTTTTGTGTGAAAAGCAAGGTGTTTCTTTGAAATGGTCCAGTGTGATTGCTACTAGAGATTAGCTCTGATGATAATGCTACCAACCTTCGCAGCAATGTACATTTTGTCATGTCTAGACACAAATTACATTTAAACACTTACCAGTGTGTTTGAAGAGTGCCATCTGTCTCAAATCTCTGAGGAGATTGCTGTCCGTCACCACACCCTTCAGTGACAGGAAAGCGGATGAATCTGGCTTCAGCCACTTCTTCCGCCTTTGATTTTCTTCAGTCAGTACTGGGTGACCACAGGTGCGCTGAACGTCATTCTCTTCCCATCTATGTACACCATGTATATGATGGAGAAGGGCAGTCCATCTTTTTACACAGTCCTAGGCAAAAAAGACACAAAAAGGAAATACTGTATGAAGTGGGGACAACAGCTTGTGGATTTGTTATTTCAATGTCATTACACAGATAGAGATGTGGGGTAGGTGCTAAGTGAATATCGGACACATCTCTTTATTGTTACCTCTTTGTCACCTTTACTTGTCCAACATGACCAGTACAGATGGTTGGTTATTGCCCTGATCCAAGGCTTACTCTTACTTACTTACTCTTACTGACATGCCAAGGGTCAAGTTCATGCCGTATGCTCTGGTAGTTGTCTCTCATGAGTTTTCGGATGGATGGTGATCTGTCTGTGGTCATCACTCCAATTTGCACTCCTCTCTCAAGCAGGTAATCCAGACCCCTCTGGAAACCCATCACCTCCATGCCCACAGAACTGCTTGCTTCAGTAACCTAGAGAGAAAAATTGTAGAAACCATGGTCATACTGTGTTGAAAGCAAAGTACGAAAGACGAGCATCCTTGTGTTACATCAGACAGTTGGTCACATTCATTTACCTGAACAAATTCGAAGTGCACAATTTCTTTTGTGGCGTCGTCCTCAAAAGAGTATGTACATCCTTCAATTCAGAAAAGAGTATGTACTTCTTTCAATACAGAAAAGATATTTCACTTGTAATAACAACAATATTCTACAATAGTGTCTGATTTTTTTTAAAATACAGTTTCAAAAAGCATACATAATTGAAAGAACTCACTAATTGTTGCCATAAAGCAGGTCGAGCAAGATATGTGCCAGATAATGAAGCCCTTTTAGGATATTGTTGGGTTGTCTGTGGACTTGATAGTAAGATGTTGAAACTATAGAGCTGTTGATTTTCGATGCAACAGCTATGGTAGTGCTATGTGCACTTCGCCTGCACTGTTGGCAATAAGACTCCCCTCCCCCAACACCTCACATCTAGCATAGCCTATCACTAACTGTACTACAACAGGGTTGAACATCGAGTATTCTCTTCTAAACGATATTTTCAATATCAAAGCAGACCGTACACATAAGAAATTCAATCGAAGAAATGGAAACAAACAATTGATATGATAATAATTGAAAAAGCTCCATAAGCATAGGGTTACATGTAAGAGGCTATTCGAATCTTGCCTCGAAGATAATAAAGTGAAAAAGAAATGATATTACCTCCAAACTGTCCATAGCTGTCCTTTTTTGTTTCGGAATGGCATTTGCCTTCAGATATCGGTGCTTATCACTCTTTTTGGTGAAGTCTTCATCATCAAAATGATCACTGCAGACACGGTAGTCTCTCTCCCGTAATGTGTGCAAGGGTGTTTGCACATCAAGTTGCAGTGCAACCAGCCACAACTGCAAAGTCTCTCTGTTGCGTAGAGGCAGACGATGAAAACTCAAGCACAGATACCTCTTCATTTTGTTGCCGCAATTTGGAAAGGCACAAACTCGAACCATCTTCTCCGATATTCCTCAAGGTCCAACTCCAAGCTAGTTGTGTGTCACCTGTTCGATCACTACTCTCTCTGATCTTGCCGAAACTACCACCCGGCCTGGCTCAGCCAATAGCATAGGCTACCCATGAGCATGCGCGAGAACTCCAGCTGCAAGAAGCTGTGTTTGCAATGTTTTGCTCATGTTACGGCTAAGCTATGTAGCTACATGGTCATTACTATATGAACATGATCACATTAATTCATGAGAATCGTTTTTTTGGTGGAAAATCACGTTTTGGAATATTGGATTGTATCGAGCTCGACGGTCGACTTTTGTGGGCTTCGCTGGAATCAGGAACTCAACAGAGGTATGTAGACTGAGTGAATTAGCTCAACTTTTTAGCATTTCTAGGTCACCTACTACGCTCATATCAACTGTGTTCGCTTCGAAGTGCTATGTTAACATGGCCATGCACTTGAAATTGAATTTCGAACATTTTAAGAGGCAAAATAGGCGTGTTTCCAACTTGCCCCGTTACAGCCGCTGGGATGCAAAATCGGACAGGAGCATAACTTGGGGTTGGCAAGATCAATTTTTGTCGGGTTTTTTTTCACTGACAGCTCGCCTTGACCACAGAAAATAGAGTTTTGGGTCAATTTTGCCCGGATTTCTCCTTTAACGTCATATATTGTCATATGAATTGTATTATTCAATGTAGGTTGTCCTAAATGTAGACTAGTATTTGACCCATGTAACTTACTTTGCTATACCTTTGAAATTGTCAACAGCCTTGTCAGCACTGACCATGGATTTTGGACTGGAGACCTAATAATGTCAATGCATAATTTTCTTTAACTTGGGACACCTCATACATTGAGGAAGGGAGCACCCTGATTGTGCATGCCATATTTACAAAATGGGTAGTGCTGGATTCAGCACAACCTCACCTTTCTAACAAGCCATACCATGTGTTTCTATGACATTCCCTGCCAAAGCAAACACAAACTAAACAAGAACATTCTGCAAAAAATATTTAAAAAATGTAATGTCCGCCTATTTTGGGTATGTGGTCTTAGGGGTAACACTTTGCGGTAAGGGTACATGAATTATCATGAATTCATGCATGATTTCATTCATGATTCATGCATTACATTTCCTCATTATATTGTGCTCTGGGTTGAATTTTTTCCATGCCTGGCAAAAGCAAAAATTACCCACCAGTTCAACAAAACACCACCTGCAATAAGCTCCCGCTCTCCACATACACACAGCAGACTACCCCTTCTCCCTAACCCATCATATTGATAGACTGGCATGAAATGTCATATTTATGTCTAATAATAGTAATAATTAAAAAATATATATTATTATTATGAAAATACTAATAATAAATCAATCAATCTATGGAAGGTTTGGAAAAAGTGGAGACGAGACAAGAGAATTTAAAGCCAGTATCTCATGCTTCATGTTTATGGTTCTTGTGTTTTTCCCTCAGTCACTGGATCTACTCCAGTCATGTCTTTGAGCACCACTGCAACAGGAGAACAAGTGAATGTTAGCTGTGTGTCAGATGGATGGAGTCCAGAACCCACAGTCACCTGGAGAGACAAAAATAACAATCAAATCAAACAGAAGAGCAATCAGGTTCACATTTATGGTAACTTCACATTTCATTGGGTCTCTGTACTGACAAAGAGTTATAAGGTCAAATTTTCAATATGTTTTTGATGCTCCATATTTCTGTTTGGTTACACTTTATTTGAAGGCATCTACATACAGTAAGAGTGACTTGAGCCTGTCATGAACATGACATGGCATGTATGAACATTAATTATACTTCATTAATGTTTATAACTAATTTAAGTATCTGGTTTTTGCAATGTATGCACCCGAAATAGTGTCACTGAAATAGTGTTGAAAGTAATCAATATTTAAAAAGTGTTCATGATACTGGTCATGTCATGCTAATGACATACTCATGTCAGTCTTATGAGGACACCTTTCAAATAAGGTATTATTTCCTTTTTTTTCTTTTACCTTGCCTTTGTAAAAGCAATGGAGACCATTAATGTTATGTAAAAGACTGTGAGATTTTGTAAAATAACTGTCTGTTCAGAAAATGCTGATGGTTTAATGGGAGTGAGTTCCTGGCTGCTGTACTCTCCCTCTGAGTCAGAGTGGATCTCCTGCTCTGTGGGTCTGTCTGATCAGGAGAGGAGAGAGGGCAGAATCATGCCAACTAAAAATATAATCATCCAGTCAGGTGGGTGTAGACTATATTACTTAAAGGTTATAATATGTTAAAAGTTGTATGGTTTGTTACCTATTGGTTCAGGTGTCGAAATTATGCTCTAAAACTGATATAAAACTGTTTATATGTGGACAATTATTTGGTTTTTGTTACTGTTAACTGCCGTTTTGCCATATCGGTCTTGGAATTTGGTCATCCTCACAGCTATCAGCCCCACTAAGCATCAATGTGAAACAACAGAGCTAAAATCCGATTCACTCTGGATAACTGCTTTAATGTTCATGGTCCTTGTTTTATATATTCCCAGTCACCGGATCAGTTCCAGTCATGTCATCTAGGGCCACTGATACAGGAAAATATGTTAACGTTAGCTGTGTGTCAGATGGATGGACCTCAAAACCCGCAGTCACCTGGATGGACAAAAAAAATAATCAAATCGAACAGAAGAGCAGTCAGGTCTACTTTTATAGTAACTACACATTTCATTGAGACTCTGTACTGACAAAGAGTGTAATGTCAGTTTTTTATTACTGGTTTCATGCTTTTGTTGCTGTACAAATTTTAGTATTTTTGAGCTCTATACTTTTTTAGTTTTAGTTCTGTAAAATAATTCTATATAATATATACCCAGATGCTGCTGGTTTATTTGGAGTAAGTTCCTGGCTGCTGTACTCTCCCTCTGAGTCAGAGTGAATCTCCTGCTCTGTGGGTCTGTCTGATCAGGAGAGGAGAGAGGGACGGATCATGCCAACTAAAAATATTATCATCCAGTCAGGTGGGTGTAGATTACTTTACCTAAAGGTTACATTTTAAGGGTTGCAATATGGTTTCATGGTATTATCCATTGGTTCAGGTATCAAAATCATGTTCCTCATTGACTTGTCCAGAAATACATCAGTGTTTAATTCCATTGCAGGCCATTTGATTATTCCCTTCGTCATTACTCTACTTCTCCTGTTGATCCTCATCATTGGGATCATTGGGATTTTCATCATGAACAGAAAAGGTGAGATGTGATCCAGGTTTTTTTTCACACAGCTACTTAGATGAATCCACAAATATTTTGGTTGTGACAAACATCCTCTCTTTCTTTTGGCTGTGACTCTCTGTTCCTTCCTGGGTTTCCAGGTAGAATCCCGGTTGTTGCTGCACCAAAAAACACACCTACAGAGACAAAATCAATACCAGGTACCAGTGCTACCACCACATTTATGTGATTTTGGTTTCAATATAGTTAGCGTACTGTACTGCTGCCAGAGTATGTTTAAATTGTTTCCATGTATCAGAGTAATTGTCCATGTAGTGGAAAAACGTTTTATTCTGTGTTTTCCTTGTTTAGGAGAGACCTCAGCAGAAAAAGGTATTGTTCATGCAAATGTTCTGACTTCAATGATCTCATAACTGTTAATGTATAGTGAATCAATTTGTGACGTATCTGCATTAACTAATTGCTAGTTAGTGTCAAAGATTCTAGAGTGCTACGCACAAGATCGATTACTGACGCAATAGACATAAGGTACGCTCAGTGTCAGAATGGGCGCCATTTTGATAAGCTGCTTCTGAACCTACACTAACATAATGGGTAAATAATCATGCAAAACACCATTACTACCCGACACCAAAACTTTCAAACTGTCTTACTACCTACATCCATAATTTATGCGAAAGGAAATCAGTTGTTTTGAAATGGCTTCAGGCAGATAAGTAGGGTGTGGCCTTAGCAGTAGCCTATTTTCAATTAGCCTATAGCAAATGTCCTGACCAGGTCATTATTGAGAGCCAAATAACTCTGGATTTCTAGCATATGGCCTATTCAAATGGATACAAAATAAAGATTAAAACGTCTCATATAGTAAAGTATATTGTTATAGTTCTTAACTCATTGACTGCCAGCCGTTTTCAGAATAGAGAGTTCCATACTGCCAGAGGTTTTGGGGAATTTTGACTGTTTTTTAAAGAGCCACAGAATATTATGTGTTACGACTACATAAACAATGAAACTACCACAAGAAAGAGCAGACTCTCTTCTTTCACCAGAAAAAAAAAGTTCGTTTCTACCCCTTTCCATTGCTTAGAAATCAGCAGGCGAACATAAGCTACTTTCTCCAAACACACCCGTTGTTTATCAAAAAAGGGAGAAAATTAGCGTTTTGTTTGACAACGTTAGTGTCTTGGATGCGCGTTTTTTTCGGTCTATTAGCACGTCAAACATCGGGAAAATGTCTTCCTGTGATAAGACCACAAAAACAACAGTAACAGGGGACTTTTGGTAATAAAATAGACATTGTTGTAACAAGGTAAATATATGCTATTTACAGGCTGTGACAGCGAAAACTCAGTGATCAACAACTGGCTCGCAAATTCTTACCTGACCCGGAACTGTGAGCTAGCTGGGCACTGAAACAAGTCACAACTGCTATTTCCGTTTGCCCAAGGTTGATCTCCTTCATCTCCCACGATCGGAACACTACTCGAACTACTATGGCAGTGACACATACTCTGATCGAGTGTGAACTGCCTAAATTTCTCCGATTTACGTCTGCACTTTGCTAGCGGCATATTTAGCCCTGTCTAGCTTTCTCTACTTCTCCCTTGGCCATACCTATGAATCTATGCTCATCTCACATCCAAAGTGACACACTGCCACCCTCAGGATCAATTTGGAACAACAATTTTCGACGGAGAATTCTGATATTTACAGACAAGGTTCCCTAGGTCTTTCTGCAGCCCTCCCCATTAAAAAACGCAGTTGACGTCTAAAGACGTCATTGGCAGTGAACGGCAGTATTTCAGTTGACGTCTAAAGACGTCATTGGCAGTCAATGAGTTAAACACTAATAGCCCTTAATTGTCTTTAGTGCCACTTTCATGCGTGTGAGAACAACACAAGGAGTCAGTGTCCAACTTCACAATGCAGTTAAATGGACAAGTGTTTTTTTTTTCCTCAGTGACCTTTGGCGTAGGCTAGTTTCAAAATGAAAAAAAAAAAAAAAAAATCACCCTTAATTCTAGGGAGCTAAAAAAAAAAAAAAACGCGGCTGTCTTGCTATAAAAGGCTGCTGCAGTAGCCTAAAGTATGCTGGTTTAAGCCGTGAATAACACATCAATTACAAAATACCAGCGGTTTATGTTCTGTTTCGTTAATAACTTAATGAAAAATATACTGAAAACAACAAGTAAACTTGGAAAAGTTGCAAGCTAGGGATAAGCAAACGTCGGATGGCCTCCGCGCTGGAGAAAGCAGCCGCTTTTAAACAGAGTGGCTAAACAAACACAAAAAAAAACACCCAAAGTCCCAAAAGTTTAATAGCCTACAGTATTATCCCAAAAATATTTTTTTATGGATATCCAGTCTTATCATGGTAGTCTAGGCTATAGATTGGCTACATGAAAAGCAAAAGTAAAGTAGCCTATAGGCCTATGACAGATTTTGCGCAAAAGACATCTCCAGCTTTTGCTTTGGAGAGCGCGTTATTGGACATAAACTTTACCACTACTTGCAGACCACTAGGTGGTTTGTTACAACAATAAGTCAGCAAATAGGCCTACATCCAAAGATAACATTTTGCTATTATGACCAGTCAATTAGTTTAACATATTATGCACTATGAAACCGCTTTGCGCTAAAATAAAAGACTAAAAAGCACCACGAATGGTTCTCATGTATTGCCTATTTCCCAAAGAAAAAATGATCAGTCATCAAAAGATGTTGTAAGCTAGGCCTAAACTAGGACCTGAGTGAGTGGCTTGTCCACGACTTTTTTCCACCAGACTCGGCGTAGCCAGGCTCAGATAGCCCCGGCCCAAAACCTCTGGATGTAACTGTATAATTTAACGGGCTGCAGGGCTATTCCTGTGCCGCTGAAAATAGCCTATCTCGACTACAGAAATAAATGATTTGAAATTGTTGCATTTGCGTAAAAAGAAATTAGACGCCACCTGCCGAAAAGTGGACCGGCTCATCAGATCTCACAGATTACCAGCCCGAGCCACACGTTATAGAATAGCCTTTATAGACCATATCCACGACAAACCCACAGCAAACATTAAGACACTTATTAGTGACACTTATCACTGCTTCCCTGTCTGCCAATTACATTTTGTTGACATTACAACATGCAACGAGCCTACTTTATAACGAGGATAGAGAGAGAGAGCATCGCAAGCATCGCTCGACCTACTTGTAGCCTGGCTTGAACATCTGTAGTGGTGGCGGTCAGCAGTTGTCACTAAATTTCAGCTTAACTCTGCTCTGCTTTACAGGTATGCAGGTTAACAAATGCATCGTGGGCTACCTTTTTTATTAACTGACGAGGGTAAAAGCGACTTGTTGCCCATATTGGTTGCTTTTCACCGTCACTGCACCTGATCAGCTGGCCTGGGAATTAAAAGCTGCCTCCGCGTGTAAAATCGTGCGTGTGCGCCTCTGTTTTGTTGCCCAGACCATGCCTAATGCTCAAAGAATCATGATAGGCCTATAATTTTGGCTATGTATGATTTTTTTTTTGTTTGTTTCTTTTTTATTAATGCTTATTAGCAATCATTAGTCTGGACCAGATTATCTCAATAGACAGTGGTTTTGAGAAATAGCTATAATGGTGATGTGATTTATAGTTGCATGTGGAAGTGTTGTTGCGCGAAAATCTACGCAGTTTTTATTGGTTTTGTTGCGTGCCGGCCAATTGTCTTATTAAATAGCCTTTGCATGGTGCGTTTTTTTTAAAATGAAAATGTGAAAGCCCACTTGCTATCATACGACCATGGAGGCCCATTTAGGGTAGACCTACTTCTAAGATTTAGGGCATCATGAATTAATGAATTAGGATTATCATTCGTAGCACAAGAAAATGTGGGCTCCATGCTGAGTTGCGATAGCAAAGCGCAATCATTTTGTGTGTGCAATCATAAATGCTTTTATAAATGTGCTTCTCTCATCTAAAAAAAAATGGGTACCCTGGACCTTAACTTACACTATGCCCACTCTGTCCAAATCTTTGCAAGCAGAACATGCAAGGAAACAACAGGTGGTGGTGGTTCTGCCTTAAATGTTCGCAAAATGTCAATCGGTTATTTTATTTTTTTAATATAGGCTAGCGAACTGTCATGATGTTGGAATTATTGGCCTAGGCTACATTTGATTATGCCAAAAGGAGGTTGAACAAATGAATGATACAAAAAACTATAGGCTACAACAAACACACACAAATATCTGAGAGGGTGAATGCCCGAACTATCGGAGAAGCCCTGGATGCAGACACTCCACAGCCTGCGATGTCTGGCTGTTGCGTTGAATTCCTGTCAGGTAAATGTTTGAAGCCAGTAGGATGCAGGCCTAAAGTCTCTAGCCTATAACTGGGTCTGTTCAGCAGATGAGACAGCCTAATGCTTTTCTTGTGGATAAAAACAAGGACTGGGCAGCCTAATTTGACGATGATGCACTTTGCGCATAGAGAAAAGACATTGCAACATTCTGTAGGCTATTTGTCGGATCTGATTTTGTAGAGACTTTTTCTGTCTACCCTGTTGCATTTCTGGCTGTTGTCAGCCTACTCTGCTTCATAATTAGCATGTGGTTTTTCTCTCTTTTTTTCTTTATTATTTTATTTTTTAACTTAAGGGCACAGAGATCTGGTGCTCCTCGAGATTTGGGGTTACACCTGCCCAGGTCTGACGCACCTGTTGTGCACAGATTGTGAATTAAGGTGGTGTAAACATGTTTCAAATGTAGGCTAAACAATAATTTAACAGAGTCTATTAATTTGAAAAATATATTTCTCAGGGATAAATGATATTAAAATCAGGATAGATGGCATAGGCTATGTGTCTGGTTTGGTAGCCTACAGCAAAACCATATGGCTCTGGCCTACAGTAGTAAGCTCTGTGACGCAAGTTGAGCTTACCAAAATGGCGCCCATGGTTCTATACTTCCGTACTTCCCCATTGTTAACGTATTTGCCGGCCAGTAAGCGATCTTGTGCGTAGCACTCTAGAATCTTAGTGTACTATTAAAAGTGAATTAGCTCTCTTCAGTTCCCTGAGCAAGTAGGCAGATCTATCTATCCCACAATCGTTAATAGGAATACTGTTGTAGGCTATACATTTATTTATGTCTTTCTCTTTGTTACAATGATAAACATGCCAGAGAGGATTGAGTAAATCAGTACAAATATTGGTAACACTTTGCGGTAAGGGTACATGAATTATCATGAATTCATGCATGAAATCATTCATGATAAATTCATGATTCATGCATTACTTCATCTCTGAAAGTCTAATGAGTTATCAGGAATTAACATGAATTAATTGTTTGTCATTAATGACCTCCTGCTGAGTATTAGTTACTCTGGGTAAATCATTATGAGTCATGATTAATTAGCATGAGTCATGATTAATTAGCATGATCATGATTAATTCATCATATTTGTGCCCCCTCAACTAAAGTGTTGACATGGTTAAATTGGTAAAATTTAGTTGACGTATGGGATAGATATGAGGAACTAGGCCAAAGTAGGCTAAATAAGTACTTTTATTATATCAAATTCTTTTGAACAAAAACATCATGATCATATGTAATTAGTCATGCCTCATGATGATGTACCCAGAGTAATTAATGCTTAAGATCATCTGCTATTTCAGCAGGAGGTCATTAATGATAAACAATGAATTCATGCTAATACCTGATGAGTCATTAGATATTCAGAGATGAAGTAATGCATGAATCACGAATGAATCATGAATGAAATCATGCATGAATTCATGATAATTCATGTACCCTTACCACAAAGTGTTACCCACATATTATACCTTACATTAAGTAATGGTTTCTTCTTCTGTTTCCTTCTACTAGAGCCAATGCTGCAAAAAGGTATTTTCTCTGTGAACACTGTGTGTTACATTGTAAATATACAGTCTGGGTTTCTCCTCCAGTATTGTGTGTTCCCCACTCATATTAATTTAAACATAAACAAACATATCATTACACTATTAATTTTATTAATCTGGTTGTAGAAGAAAACATCCAAGGACAGAATCCAAGGAAAGAAACTCTACACAACGAAATAAATGAGAAAAGTAAATAGCAGAATTCATTATATTATTATTATAGGTTTTTGACAGTAGGTACATCATGGAAATAACCACAGCCAGGGTGATATCCATTCACAGTGGTCAGCTTAAAGGGGAATTCCTGTCAAACTGTTAACTGTTAGGGCTTATTCTCTGTTCAAGGAAACCTATATGGTTGGACCAAAATGTCTTGCATCTTCAGTATTGGCTAATCTCAAGTAGCTTGAGCAAAAGAGTTTTTGTTGAAATTTGACCGTAATTCCCCTTTAAGTGGAAAATGCAGAATGCTTTCTAGCTGTAGCCACCCGTGGTATATGGGTATCTCCACCCCTCTTGCATTTCTTACTCATACTACCCAACTTTTATACTGAAAGGAGATATAGAACCCCCCCCCCACACACACACAACATTGCATGTACACCTCCACATGCTCATTTCCACTCACCAATAGTTTTGACTATTTAAAGCCCATGGTGCAGGTTGAACATCACTATGCAGCATTGTGTACATTGATGAGAAAACAATTCGATTTTCAGTCTCATAGAAATCTAACTATACCATAAATGGAATTATTAGATAAAATTGTGTTAAAAAATAACTTCCGTCTGTCTAAATCACCGACCGGACGTGACGAGTGCTAAGGAACACAGGTCAAATCTAGGTTCACGATGTCAATGGAAGTCGAGGAGGAATTCCCTGGTGGCCACGTCCACGATGGCCCACAGCCATATAATAACGAGCCTTCAGGCGCGAAAGAGGATAGGGCGACAAAACGGGGCGGAACGATGGGCAGAGAATAGAGGTAGAGTTGTGCGTCCAGGAGAATTAGTGGAGAATTGGGCTAATGTTTTGGTGAGTTGCTGTAGCATGGTGGCTAACGTTGGTTCTATCTTGGACTTGCACCCTTGGTGTTGTAAGAAATAAAATCAGGTTGATCAAACATACTTTCGCCCTTTCTCTTGATTAAACAACTATGTATATTGCCTTACTATAACGTAGTAACATTTTGTCTTATATTCTATTTGACGTAATACCGACAAGGGTTGTGCAGTCTATCTAGCTACGTTGGCAATGCATAACATCAATAGCCCAATATTAGCATTTAAACTACAATAACAACCGACTAACAGTAATATCTGAAATGTCGGTAAATGTGAACATGGTGTTGTTAGAAGGACTGAGATAAGGGCAGATCAGGAAAAGAAACAAGGGTCTGAGACGTTTCAAAGGGCTGACGTTAGCTAGGTGCCTGTGCAGACGCTAGTAGACAGCATGTGTTGACGTGAGGTGAACGCTTACGAGTCTAGGCATTCGGTAGATTGACCCCAGACATTACCTTACTATCCTTCCCGGGTATGATGCCTGCTTTCTAAATCTTTTTTTAAATCTTTTGTACTGTACATAATTTGTCCTAAGGGATTAGCACGCACTTGGAGCTTCGTATGAAATATAGAATAGAATAAAAAAGAAAATGTTACATCAAATACTGTCAATTCACCCTGACCATTATCAATATCAACTTTGCATCAGTCATCCCTCTAGGCAGTATACAATTTACAGGTAGGTAGTTGGATCATGGGCATATGGCTATGTCAGCACAATCAGGAGGCAATTTCCATAGGAAAGGGGAAAACACACAGGATTTCAATGGCCCCGTATGGGCACATTTTGTTCTGTACAAAATTAATACACAATCACAAAGCGTCTTGGTGTATAGAAGTTATTTATTTTTAAAAGGTCAGGAGAGAGAAATGCAAATAAGACCTGGTATGAGAGTTTGGGATAATATATTCGTTAACTTTCATGCAAGTTTACTTGGTTACACACTCCACCTGTTGGAGCTTGTCCATGATATTTGTCTGGACTAGGCTATCAGCCATTTTCAACCTGAAACTGAGTATAGCGTAATGCATGTCATGAATGTGGAACCATATCAAATCAGGACTAATCTGCGTAATGTTAAAGTGTTAAATGTGCAGGCACAAATATATAATTTACATGACAGAAAGTAAAGTGATTTCAAACGTGAATGCCGCTCTCAAGAGGGTGGCTAACTTCCTCGTCCCTATGATGAGGAAAGTGGAGCAGGTGTTGCCGAGGACAGGATGGCGCCGTCATCTTTGAAGGCTTGTGGTGACTGAATGTATCCCTCTGTCAGTGAGGCCATCAGGGATGATACAGATTCCTAAAGAGGGGGAAATATTGAAACAGTCAACGTAAGTTACCTTAAAAAAAGAAAAAGAAATAAAAAGAGCTTTAGGAAGTGAGTGAAATCTCTTACATGATGGTTTCTCTTTATGGCTCAGATGACTCAGTAGTTTACAGAAGCTGTGGTAATGGACTGCATAGCAGAGTTGGTTTGGGTTATGTCTCCACTGTTATTCTCATGGGGGGACACTAGAAGAAGTCTGTAGGAAAATGTACACAACAGTTTTAGGTATCACAATTAGTACAACTTCTGTGATGTGGTACAGCCATAATAATTAATATTTCGGCATGAGGTCAGTAATGGTACAAATAATGGCAGTGTCATGATTACTTCTATGTACAGCTATAAAACATCATTGCGAGTCACCTCTAATATGGCTTCATGTCTTCTGTAACGTTACAACTGCATAGTTTCCAGGATAATTTCCCAGGGGGCAACAACAATATGACCTTATAGGAAACTGAAGTATGGTCAGTCATGTTGCATGTTCAATTACACTATGGGAGTTCATTTGTATGGCATGGACAATATACTAACGTTACGTTCACCAACATTTATGTAGTGATACGGGATTAGATCGCATTGCTAATTAATAATCGTGGCACTGTACATGTCAAAATCAGGTAGTAGACACCGGAGAGTGATCGGAGTTGCGGGGTAGGGGTGCTGTGCTACATGCTCAAATATTCTAGCTTTGAGCAAACTGCTAAGTCAAAAGACAGCCATCTGCAAAAACCTGCTCTAACGCCTGACGCTCGCTGCCTTTGTTCCACCTTATAACGTTACATGATGAAGCTAATGCTGAGAACTTGCACAGCTTCAAATGTAGTGTTTGGAATGGTTTCAGACAGGATTTTAGCTATCGTTACCCCCGTCAAAAAGTTTGCTAAGCAATAGCCAAGCTAATAGATGTTACTATTGCCCTACAACCTTGCACTTTCTGATTACTTACTCTAAAATTTGTACCCGACATTACTAAAACATCAAGAAATAAGGAATTGCAGCAGTTCAAATGATTGAAAGTTCATACTTACAACAGCTGTAGTTTTCAGCGTGTAGAATTCCTGCTAACGTGCTAGCCTGAGCCTCCAATCCCACTTGCAACAAGTTGAAACTCCCCATAGAAACTCCCTTGGTAACGTTAGTAGACTTGATTCTCTTGAGTGCTCAGAGGGAACAGCCTCAGTCACCAGCCTCACATGGTCCTTACTAAATCCCAATCGAGACTTCAATAAATCCATAGGTCGACTCTGGGGTCAAATGTGCGCCACAAATGACGGAGTGTTTGGTGACAGAAGAAGCAGAGAAGTCTGCTCTCATCGCCTGCACAAAACGGACCCACAAGCGAAAATCCTTGCTTTTCTTCGATGTGATACGATGCACACATGCCTTGACAAGCAGGAATTCATGCAACCAGCACAAACAAAACAATTAGGCCTAACCATCATCAATCGCTGTCTAGCTATCTCCTTCAAGTTCAGTCTCTCCGCCTCTACAGCTGATGACCAAGTAGAATGCTTTCCTCGCCATACGTCATTTGACGCGTTGCTAGCCAGAGAGGCTAAATTTTCAGAGGCTAGGTCAACAGCGGCACATTTGCATTAAAAATTCTATTTTACGTTTTGTTTTGGATCATAATTTCTGGATGTATGTTTTTAAAATACACCTTCAGACGAAGTCATATGCTCATTTAATAATAAATTTAACCTGCACGTTGGACTTTAACTGTTCCCATTGTTTAGAACATTGTACTAGCAGATACTCTGCATATAGGCCTTTTCAGAATGTTTGTAAACAAGGGGTGCTGAGATACTTCCGGGTGGCAGAAAGCAACCGGTACCCCATTGACGTGAATACATTCAACGGGGAAAATTGGTCTTACATTAATAAATTCGCCTTTATGAATTATTATTTTGCAAAACGAGATAATAACTATTCACTGTTAAATCTAAAGACATAGGTTTTATAACCAGAAAATAAACTTGTTGTGTTAATACGATCTCTACACCTGTTACCCACTTAGCAACCGAATTAGGCTAACCGTTATAAACAAGGACGTCACTGCTGGTTTAGCTTGCTAGCTGCAATGCTAGATTAGCCAGATCAAGCAGGGAATACTTGCCTGAAATCAATAAGTCTGGGGTTTATGACTTTATTTTGTTAAAAAGAGAGAAGAAATGATGACCGTTCATTCTGAACACGTAGGTTTTGTGACCGGAAAATACCCCCGTTGTGATATGTATCCATACTCCATACCTGTTGACACCCAAGTAACGTTACTACCGAGGTAGCAAACAGACCGGCGCCGGTCTACCATGCTTGCCATACGGCCAGGTTAGGAAGGGATCTGCCGGTAAAGTTGTTCACAAATTAATAAGTTCGGCATTTTTGTTTTGTAAAAAGGATACTATAAATGCGATAGAAATGACTGTTGAATATGAAAGATCCAGGTTTTGTAACCAGAAAATGCATATTTGGTGAAATAGGATGTATGCTTTTGACTAGTGTTTCATTGACAACTTTTACCTTTTGCCACCCGGAAGAGCGTGTGACGCCATGGTAAATTGGTCTATTGCTTTGAAAAAATATGTTAATGAAAGATAGTCTCTCACTCATTTACTGCTTGTTGTAGCCTTAATGATTACTGGGGGAAAAGAGGGCAAGAGCAGATTAGATAGTTGATGTCATAAATCTGTTTTCCCCCTTGTTGTTGTATTTGTTTGTAAATAGTGGTAGATTTCAGCAGGTCATCAGTTAAACCAGGGGTGCCCAACCAGTCGATCGTGGTCGACCAGTTGATCGCCAGTGAAGTACATTCTCAGACATTTAATTTCTCTTCGTTTTGGCTTTATGCAACTGACACAAACGTGGTCAGTGCAAACTACTGCCTGACTTGTGGTAAATTGTGGTATTTGATATCTTTTTCTCCTAAAGTAAAATTATTAATCATGTATATGCAAAAGTTTAATATCAAAGTCTCAACAGTATATTTGCGTTCATAGACAGTTGAAATCTCGATGTGTGCTGTGTTGTGCAGAGTTGAATGGCAAAGCAGCCTAGTCAAGGTCTTTATACGATTTTGACAGCTCTGTCCGAGTGTGAAAGAGTTTCTCTTTGACATTACCCGCGGAATACAAGCAGCATTATGAGTTACTTCATAATTTGACATTTGATCTGACGGACACGTTCAATGAGAGTAAGCTACTACGAATAGGAAATATGGCAGTACATTTGAAGCAAGAGGCAGTGTGCAGAACATGTGCGCCTAGGATGCAAGTGCATTATTTATTTATTTTTTTTTTTTAAAATCATGTGGTCAATCTTTTTCACCTTGTCATTTCAATAGTAGTTCGCAAGCCGGGAATTGGGCACCCCTGAGTTAAACAGTACATGTAGGACACATCCAATCTTATTTGTTTGTTATTTATTTATTTTGTCTACTCCTGCTGCTCCCCCATCAGGTGGTGCAGACCATACATCTGGGTGGGGCACCACACCCTCTAGAGATTGTCAACTTTCAAGCTGCCCTCCTCAACCTGAGTTGCAAAGTACATGGGACAATCCGAGCTCAGGGTAAGAGAACACACACACACTCACACACACCTTTATAGGAGATTGAATTAGGGGACATAATTCAGGGAATATACTGTATATGAGGTTTACACATTTGAAAAATTAAACATTTTACACTTACAGTATTTTGTTTAGCACATGGAAGAATTTGCTTGGGTATACTTTCAGATGAGTTTCCCCATACACCACTGCTGTTCAGTCTTATTTGTTTGTATTGTGTGTGTGTGTGTATGTGAGTGTGTACTGTTTCTCACCTGCGGACTACTCCACAGTGGTCGAGAAATTGACCCTGATCCCATCAGTGATGCAGCTCAGTCAAGCATACCTGGTGGTGGGGTTCCAGCGCAACGGCAGGAGCACAGTCTCCCTGACATAAAAAGTAAGGGCTCAAACTAACCAGGGCTCACAAAGGTCAAATGCCCCATTAGGGTGATATGAATCTTATTTTAGATCAAATTAATCTATATAAGTATATATGTTTGCCTTGGCCTAGATGAATTAGGAGAGGTGATGGCCAATTTACAATACTCCAGATAGCTACTGTATGTGCCCTTTAAGGAAACATGTTTTAATGTTAATCATCTGGTTTTAGACGAAAACATGGATTCGAGGAAACAAAATATACCTAAGGAAAAGGAAATCACAGGTAAATCAGAGACTTTCTTTTATGGTTCATAAAAGGTAGTTTTGTATTACTCACAACAAAGACAAAACACTGGCATTTCTGTATTTCAGAATGGGGACAAGTAAAAAAACATCAAGGTAATAGTGTCTTTGTACACATATCACATTAAATAATGCACAGAAATAATGCAAACATGTCTGGCTGTAAACCAGTTTTGTTTCTGATTTCAGTTAAGAGCATCTGTCTAAATCCTGAAAAAGCCTTATACACTCTGGAGATAGCAAAGGGTAATAGAAAGGTGAGGAGTACTATTAAAGTGGAAGCCCCAACACCTGAAGATATGTTTCCCCTCGTTTTCTCTCAGGAAAGCTTTTGTTATGGAAAAAACTGTTGGGGTGTGAATCTTTGGGGAAAAGAAGACACTTCCAAAGGACATAGACGCTCATGGTTTGTGGGTGTGTGCCTTGAATCAAATGCAGATGATGAAACAGAAAAAAGATTTCCTCTAACCTCAAAGAATGGCTTCTGGGGTCTTCAATATGACGAAGAAACTGAACTTGTTGCCAACACAGACCCTCCAACTCCAGTGGAGATGTCAGAGCAGTTTAGGAAAATAGGACTGTGTCTGAACCATCAGAAAGGCACCCTGTCTTTTTTCAATGTAGACAGTCACTCACACCTGTACACATTTAAGTTTGTGCCTTCCAAATATTTTGCTGTGTTTAGTCCTGGAGTTAAAGACGGTGAATGGATGGAGATCTGTGCTGATGTGGAGGAAGACCTGTAATCAAATGGTTGACTGTCCATCTTTAAGTGTGCTGTCATATCATTCTTCAATGTGTAATACTGTTTTCCAAAATATATTAACTCTCTCATGGTAAACTGCATATCAATATAAACAACAGGAGATTCCAGTGCCATATAACACAGTGCCTGTCTTATTAATTGTTGCTGAGTAATTCAGTCTTGAGAGCATGGGAAATTTCTCCAACTAATTCTGAAAATTACAAAATACACTACATGAATACCTCCCAACACCCACACAGACTCATAAACAACTCCCAACACCCACAGACACTCAATATGCATGGCATATTACAGTAAGAGTGTCTGTGTTTGGTATTCAGTCAATGAGGTCTTCATGCCTTCATCCCTCTATTTATTCCTTCATGCAGTTGAGACAGTGCCCG
>JAODXP020005537.1:0-50507 GCA_027497455.2 Sardinella longiceps | reverse complement strand
TTTGGAAGATTCCATCCGGCTCTATCCATCATGGCCAGACTACACATTTTATTTTATAGTCTGGCTTGTCAAGCTAGTCAAGGCATAGAATGATTATTAAAAACATCTCAAGGTCTTCTGACCATTGCCTGAATTCATTGCTGTTTAAGGACATGACATGCTCACAGATTTAAGAATGATCAATATATTATACAACCATGTTCAGGGAAGCCAAACTAGCATTCTGAAGAACTTACGTAAGAAGATAATGTACCATTATCGAGAAACCAGGCCCAGATCATTTAAATGTTTAATTAGTTTGAGAACAATAACCCACTCTTACTCATTTACATTCCCCAATGTTACCTTCTCATCTCACGCTTGGGGTGACTGTTTTGTTATTCAAACACATTAGAAGGAAACATTGCACCAATACATTTCCCTGTTCTGACTTAAACCACAATGGCGTGTCTGGACACTCGGTGGTCATAAAATAGGAAGTCCAAAATAGGAAGAACATAGGAAGAACATCCTGAGTAGGAATCAGCATCCTGATCTCACCCCATCACTGTCATGGTACTGGATGGAGATGAAGTTGCCCTGTGGTGTGACCACCCCCATTGGCCAACGACTGTATGAGCCAACACTACCTTCTATTCTCACATTAAAAGCATTATTTGGTAGCCTGGCGGACCATCCTATAGTATATCATTGAAATGTACAAAGTACCAAATAATTAAGTAATTAACCAAGTAATTAAGAGTCCAGGATCAATGTCAAACTTGTTTGCCCTGGATCAATGTACTCTAAGCCTAACCCTAACCTTACTCCTAACCCATTGATCCACGGCAACAAGTCTGACATTGATCCTTAATTACTTTGTGATATCAGATCTTCCTCTTTGGCCTTTAGGCTTCAGTGTCTATGACCTACGGGTGTCCAGAGACGTCATTGTGGTCTCAGTCCACCTCAGAACAGGGAACTGCATGCTCTCATTATTGCAATGTCCTCTTAATTAAAAAAATATTTGAATAACAAAACAAGCATCACAAGCGTGAGATGAGAAGGTAGTGTTGGGGAATGTAAATGAGTCAGAGTGGGTTGTAGACAGATCCAGGACTGTGTTAATTTGGCACCATTTTAGCATATCATTGAGCTTCATTTAACAATATCTTTACTAATTTTTATCTAAACACCAAACATTAGCAAGACGCGTACTAAATTTAAGGTCAGTCAGATGAATTGCAGGGTTACTGAATGTGTAAGAACACACACACACACACACACACACACACACACACACACACACACTTACAGACACATAGACAGACGTTCATTGCATTAATAGATAGATAAAACACTGAGCCTTTATATTTGATATTTTTTGGGGCGGTGGTGGCAGAGGTGCTGTTCCGCAACCAGAGGCATGCAGGTCTGAGCCGCTCACCAATAGGTGAGTGTGAGACATACACTGTAAATCGCTTTGAGTGCTCGTAGGAGTAGAAAAGCGCTATATACATTTAGACATTTTTTGGAAGCCCTTACAAGCCCTTGCTGCCAAAGCGAAGCAGTAAAGCAGCACTCCTTATTGCCGCATTTTAGTCGCCATTCACCCTCTACAAATATCTGTCATTGTTTTATGACAATGGTAAGTAATAGATGATGTCATGAGCATATTCCTTTGACTGGGCTTATGCATGTTTTTGGAGAACTAGACTTGTCAAACTGACTGATAAGCAAGCCTTGCTGACGGTTCTCAGATTGATGGCTGCTGTGAAGTTTTTCAGAATGCACAGATTACTAGTCTTTCACTGGGGGTGCAGACTGAAGACTAATAAGTCAAACACAATGATGTCTAATATATATGTGTGTGCGTATGTATGTTTGTGTGTGTGTGTGTGTGTATGTGTGTGTGTGTGTGTGTGTGTGTGTGTGTGTGTGTATGTATGTTTGTGTGTGTGTGTATGTATGTGTGTGTGTGTGTGTGTGTGTGTGTGTGCATGACTGATTATTGATATGTGTGAGCCTGTTTGTGTATCAATCTAGGTGTGGCCTTTTTGCAAATACAACCTCAGGGCAATTAAAGTGAATAAATGCAGGCAGTCGACTCCTGATCCTGTCATAGGAGTCTGATCATCTCACTCTGAGACAGCAGAGGAGCATCTTGGGAGCTGACGGAGAGGTAAGACCATGTACATTCACCTTAATCAAACTAACACATTGGAAATAATTATCTTCTCACACAATATGTTATGTTTTTATCAACTTTTTTATATGATGTGTATCATATGATGTGCACACTGTGTTCAGTCAATGACAGCATTTTCTAGAATGTTCACTTTTTTTTTACATACAGTATCAGCTGACCACCATAATTATGTATCTTGTGTGTCTTTTTTGTGGATGATTCAATACATGTCAGAAATGGTGATTTAATCTCCAAAAGGAAATATTGACAAGCCATTTCCAATTTCAAAGTTGACTGTTTTTTATTAATATTTTGTTGAAGTTAAAAAAAAAAAAAAAAATGGACAAAAGCATATTAGCAGCAGGGGAGAAATGAAGGCCAATGCATCTGCAAACATTCTTGAGGAATTTGTGATGAGCATTCCTTGATAATGTTAATTGACAGACTTAAAACAAAAAAAATGCACTCATCATCGTAAACACTCACAGAAATATTGTTATTTGTTTGTTATTCGATTTAGAGAAAGTTTTATCCCTTCTGCAAAACTGACCCAAAATTAAGGCCATAAGTCTAAGGTGTTTCTTTCTTCTTTTTTTTTAATGTATTTATCAATGAGATGCACTGATGCACTTTATATGTCTGCTTCCAATGGCTACTATCAGTCTGTCTGTGGTGTCACAATGTCAGTGTCACTAATTGCCCGTCCTGTTGTGAGTTGTGGTCTGATGTGTGATGTGTCCACTATGTTGTATGTTATGTTTTAATGAAGTGCCAACTCACTTGTCTGCACACCAAATCTACCTCCGGGTATAAATAAAGTTATCTAATCTAATCTATCTATTAGTAGTTACTGTAAAGTAAATGAAAATTGGGAGCTAAGGCGAAAGTTCTGCCAGGAATACTCAATGTTGTCAGGCTAACTCTATTGTCCATTCATTCTCCTAAGCCAATCAAATCCTTCTCTGTTGTCCCTGAGGGCATTCCCCTCCTGTGTCATCGAATATGTAAGGGATAACGGCCGCCGAGGTGTCCCGATATCAGACGAATAATGGACGACGCGAAGGCAAAGAACAGCCCGACGGCGAAGCCGAAGGGCTGTTTGCCTACGCGAAGTCCATTATTTCTCTGATATCGGGACACCTCGAAGGCCGTTATCCCGCTTATCACCCGGTTGCAACTAAAACGTATAGATGGTAAGCAAGTGTTTAAAACATAAAAGAAACACGTGGCTCCGTTTAGAAAGAAGTTATCCTGTTCGGTTGGGGTACTATTTTCATATGAAAGAAGATCCGCAAGGCTGCATTCTAAAGAGCATTGATATAGAACGCTGGTGAAACTTTTTAACCCAACAATGCCTCAGGTGTCCTGTTATCTAGAAATAACGGACACCCTGACAGCCAATCAGAAAACAGTATTCCATTCCACCGGGTGATAATATATGTTAAATCATCACAAATGGTTCCAGCTACCCTGGGATTTCCCTCTACATTATCGTTCATTCAGTGCTTCTGCCCTGAATGTCTTGTAACTTTCTGCTATCGAGTTTGCTGACTTTTGATGTCTGCACTCGCTTCATCAGAGCTCTCATTTTATACACATTTACATTTATGCAAATAGCAGACTTACTGTACATTTGTCAACTATCAATTACCTGTCAACTATCTTAGGCTACTACTTGCATTCGTCAACTATTAATTATTTGTCAATTATCAATTAGCAAATCTACCCAAGAGCAGCTTACCCAATGGTCACACGGGCAACGAAAACACTGCTGTTGGGCGACTACCTCCCATTCATTTTCAATGAAAGTAGGCAATGAAAGTAAGCAATGGGCGACATGTAGGCAACTGGGCAACAGATCGTTTATGTTGAATGTCCCTCTGCACAGCCTTCTTCAGATGCTGGCAACATGCAGCTTCTTATCTGGTAATCATGAATGTATTCATGCACAAATTAATTATAATTCATGTACCCCTTACCGTAAAGTGTTACCAAATGTATTATAAGTAAATGAAGAATGCTGCTAGTTATTGACCAAAAAAAATAAAAATAAACCTGAATTATTTGCATGTTTGTTAAAAAGATTATTGTTTATTTCTTGCGGTTTGTGTTATTTTATGCTGGTTTTGTATTTTATGTTTTGCGTTTTGCTCTTTGAAAAGTGCATGCAGGTCATGCAAATTGGAGAATATCACCTTGGACACAATACCTACGTGGCAGATGCAAAGTCGGTTGATTTTTCTTTCCACGCAGATATGTTACCAGAGTATGAGCATATCAGTTGTGGTTGACCAAATTCTTTTTTTCTTTTTCATTTTTTTGGAACTGGTCTTGCAACAAACTCGCTCCACGTCCGCCATGCAGGCATTTTATCCTAATATGCACTCAAACTATTTTTCATTATTCTCAGGCATCCAGACATGATGAATCTGCTTCTTGTTACCACACTATTGTTCTCAGGTCAGTCTCTCTCTCTCTCTCTCTCTCTCTCTCTCTCTCTCTGTGTGTGTGTGTGTGTGTGTGTGTATGTGTGAGGGAGAGAGAGAGAGATATGTCAATCAGTAATCACATTTTGTGTTCATCTAAAACATCTGTTTGTGTGTGTGTGAGTGTGTTCGGTGACTGCTTGTCTGTGTATGTGTGTGTGAGTGTGTGTGAAAGAAAGAGAACTTTTCAAATACATTAATCAATGATTATATTTTCTGTCTCATCTGAAACAACTGTGTGTGTCTGTGTGTGTGTATTTATGGTCTGTGTGTGTCCTCTCTCCTCTCAGGTGTGTGCACTATCTCCTCCTCCTCTGTGCCACGTCAGTTCCATGTGGTGAAGGAACAGAAGAACTGGACAGAAGCTCAGCAGTACTGCAGAGAGAAGTTCACTGACCTCGCCACCATAGACAACATGGCAGAGATGAAGAAGGTGAAGAGTCTGATCCAGGAAGCAGATGGAAATGTTTGGATTGGACTGAAGAAGGGAAGCAGTTCTAAGTGGCAGTGGTCTCTGGCTGACAGGGAGTTCTATGGAGAGAATGAAGCAGAGTTCAGGAACTGGGGTGATGGTCAGCCAAATGGAGGAAAAAATGAAATCTATGCGGTTATGAGAAATGGAAAGTGGGATGATTATCCTTCAAGTCAGGAATTCAGCTTCATCTGTTATGACGGTGAGAATATTTAGCATTACAATAAATGCATTAAAACTGTGTGGTTCTATGTTGTTGCTATGACTGCAGGTAGACTGACACTAGTTCAGCTGAACTCTAAGTGCACACTTTATTACACTTACATCGGTCTGATTATAGAGTATATAGGGCGTAAGTATCCATTTCACTGAATTTTTTACACTAGTAATCATATTCATGATTTAATACGATACGATACGATAAGACTTTATTTTTCAGTTTTCACTGAAATTCATTTTGCATCCCTGAGCAAGACTTGTTTAAGACAAAGACATACACACAACACCAAAAGACCACTGCACATGTGCCATGCATGTGGCGCATAAACACCAACAGACATAAACAGAACCTGGGGCATGGGACTAGTAGCCCATGGTCACAGATAAAGGTAAACATATGACACAGGCCTATGTACAGACATACATACAGACATACATGCATACCTACATACTGTGTACATATATTACATATGATACAAGCAACATAACCTGAAGACATTACCATCATGGAGTGATGGCATTATACATACTGTACAGTCTTAAGACTGGTTCAACAGAAGAATTGATTGATGTATGAAGGAATGTGTAAGTCTGTTGCGGTTAAAGGAGGGCACTCTGAAACGCCTGTTTGAGGGTAATAGCTGATATTCTTGGTGAAGAATGTGTGTGATGTCAGTAGAGATGCATGTGGCCAATCGGAGCATACTCTTGTTGTGAGCTTCCTGGAATAGGTTTGCTATGGGCAACTCAATGATCTTAGAGCAGATTTTGATTTGGTGTTGGAGTTTTGCCTTATCTTTGACAGAGAGGCTGCTATACCAAGCTAAAATATAAAAAGATTATCTGGGCACTAGTATAACCGGTGGCGGTCCACATCACACAGGGGTCTCAAACTCGCCACCCCGCAAGCTACAAACCCCCGGCGTGATAGTGGGACGCTCTAACAAACTGAGCTAAAAGCCTGAGCTTCTACCTCAGCTGTTAGAAGCGCCCATGGAATTGGGTGATGAGGATTTACACGTACTACCGCCACGCTAGCCGAGCTAGCTGACCTCCGTTACATTAGCACCAAAAGATCTTAATCTTTGGAGGAAGTACATACGTACTGTATTTTTTTTTTTGCATGTGAAGTCAATGTGGTCAGTCCAAGTCAGATTTCGGTCAATCATAACACCCAGGTATTTGGGTAACACTTTACTTGAAGGTACCTTCATAAGCATGACATGACACTGTCATATCTATGACATTATCATGTCATGCACCTGTCATAAATATTATTAAGATGTCATAAAATGTTTATGACCACTGTCATAAAGTTTCAATTACTGTACACCTTGTCATGACAACTTGACATTGTCTGGGTTGTCTTCATTATGACATCTTGACATTACCAAAGTGACATTACCAGAAGTTGTCTTAGTTATGAAAAGTTGACAACATTTTTATTTTGTGATGTTTGTTATGACAACTTGACATTAATCAGGATGACATTAAAAGAACTGGTCTTTGCCATGACAACTTGACATAAAACTTTTGTATTCATGGTGCATTATTAAGATTGCTTGGTCAGATTGTCCGGTGAGAGGGTATACTGGTTGTCCTGACACCATTATGCCACCTTCAGTGGAAACATTGCATTTGTCAGTAAGCTGTCATGAAGGATAGACTGGCTGTCATGGCTGTTGTGACATTGTAATGAATACATCATTGGACCTCAAGTAAAGTTCTCATGAAGTGTCAGTGGCAACTCAAATTGGTACCACTTTACTTGAGGTCCAATGATGTACTCATTACACTGTCACAATTGTGTCATGACAGCCAGTCTATCCTTCATGTTAGCTTACTGACAAATGTAATGTTTCCACTGAAGGTCTAACAATGTGTTCATTATGACCTCAAGTAAAGTGGTACCAATTTGAGTTGTCACTGACACTTCATGAGAGATAGAAATACTGTTATGACACCTTTATGACATTGGACTTTACTTAAGGTCCAATGATGTATTCATTACACTGTCACAACTGTGTCATGACAGCCAGTCTATCCTTCATGACAGCTTACTGACAAATGTAACGTTTCCACTGAAGGTGGCATAATGGTGTCAGGACAACCAGTACACCCTCTCACCAGACTATCTGACCAAGCAATCTTAAAGAGAACCTATGCAGGATCCGGTGCCGTCATCCAGTAAGCTAACAACCAAACAAAGCAGTTATTAAGCGTTTCTGCCAATAATCCTCCATTTAGAATTGCATAGTCAATGGTGAACGCCGCTAACAAAATGTATCGACAGTTGAATGCGCTGAGAAGTCACAAATCGCGTTTTAATTCAAACAGTAAACTCTGGCTAAGTCACGTGACCTAGCTTGCACCATGAATACAAAAAATTATATCAAGTTGTCATGACAAAGACCAGTATTTTTAAAGACAAGACATCGCAAGACAAACAAAGACATCGCAAAAAAAATAATGTCAACTTGTCATAACTAAGACAACTTCTGGTAATGTCACTTTGGTTATGCCAAGATGTCATAATGAAGACAACCCAGACAATGTCAAGTTGTCATGACAAGGTGTAATTGAAACTTCATGACAGTGGTCATAAACACTTTATGATATGTTAATAATATTTATGACAGGTGCATGACATGATAATGTCATAGATATGACAGTGTCATGTCATGCTTATGAAGGTACCTTCAAGTAAAGTGTTACCCAAATACCTGGGTGTTATGATTGACCGAAATCTGACTTGGACTGACCACATTGACTTCACATGCAAAAAAAATACCTTTGAGAAGATATTGGTTTGGCACATTGGTAGTGCAGTCAGAGATATACAAAGTGAACAACATAGTGGAGCTTATGCAACCTTGGGGGACTCCAACATTGAAGATAGTGTGTCATTTACCTTGACTAGCTGTACCCTGTTGGTGAGGGGAAAAAATACCAGTGAATAATGTATGGATTTATCTGATTTGGCTGAATGGTATTGAACGCAGAGGAGAAATTAAGGAAAAGAGCCCTGACATAAGTATTAGGTAATGAGTTAATCATGACACTTGTATCAACACAGGGAATAACCCCACTCATCTCTATGTGCTGGTTAATGAGAAGAAGACCTGGAGAGATGCTCAGAGATACTGCAAAGAGAATCACACAGACCTGGCCAGTGTGAGAAATCAGACAGAGAATGATCAGATAAATGCAGTTAGTGGAGGTAGTGTGATTCCTGCAGTCGCCCCCATCCCTTTATATGCTTTGACGGTGAGGACATTCACTTAGTGTTGCAATACAGGCGTCCACACTTGGCACCACCTCCATGCTTGCTGTGACCTCATATATATATATATATATGGATACTTTATTAGGCCCCAGCCAGGTAGGCTGAGTCCATGAGGCGCGGATCTGCCTAAGGTTTCTTCCTGAAAATGTATTTTTAGTAAAGCTAAGGGAGTTTTTTCTTGCCCCTGTTAAGTCATGAATGCTTCCTGTACTGTATGTAAAGCGCCCCGAGACAATGTGCTGTATTTGAGCGCTCTACAAATAAAATAGAATTGAATTGAATTGAATTCAGCACTGCAATACACACATCCACACTGATCATATCTACACATGAGTTTAGTTTATTATGACCTGTTGTTTACTGGCGCTACCCACTCATGCATACTCTCCCACACACACATACATACATATACAGTACTCATACATGCTCATACAGTACATACATAGGAAAGTGCATACTTTATGATGGCCAGGTAAACCAGATGAAGGACACAATGAAATTTATGCTGGCATGACAGATGGAAAGTGGTATAATTTTATAATTTTCGGGTGGGACACTGCTATGATGGTGAGAAGACTTAGCATTACAATAACTGCATTGAAACTGTGTGGTTGTATTATGTTGCTATGGCTGCAGGTAGACTCACACTCAACTGTACACTTTATTACACTTACATCAGTCTGACTATAGAGTATAGGCTGACACAATAATCTATTTTACTGCATTTTTCACACTAGTAATCATATGCATGATTCTCAGCTAATTGTGAAACCTGTATTCACACAGGGAAAAACTCCACTCATCCCTATGTGCTGGTTAATGAGAAGAAGACCTGGAGAGATGCTCAGAGATACTGCAGAGAGAATCACACAGACCTGGCCAGTGTGAGGAATCAGGAGGAGAATGATTGGATAAATAAAGTTAGAGGAGGTGTAGATGTCTGGATTGGCCTGTTCAGAGATTCCTGGGAGTGGTCAGATGGCAGCAGTTCCTCATTCCGCCACTGGAGGCCTGTAGAACCCAATAATAAGGGAGTGGCCTGCACTGAGATTAAACAGGAGGGTCAATGGAATGATGCGTACTGTCATGAAAATAGGAACTTCATCTGCTATGAAGGTGAGTTGCTATGGGGGTGGGGGAGGGGAGGAATAGCCTAGTGATAAAACTGATGTTAAGTATAGGCCAATTCAAATCCATGACGAGGCGAGACTGTTTTAGAGAGGAGTTGGTGTGACGCATTCGTCTGTTGCAAGATGTCGCAAAAAATTTAACATGTCAAATCACAATTTCTGAGTTTTAGAACGTTGCTGATTTTTAGAACGTTGCAGCCTGTCTTGTCACGGATCTTTGGTCTGGAGCCACCTTAAAGGAGAAAGCCGGTGTGATTCTGTATTGAAATATGTTAAATAATGATGGGAGCAAGGACTTGTCGCACATAGTTCACTTGCACCTGACTCATCCTCTTGGGAATACGGCTAGTTAACCGATTGGCTACAAACAGGTATTTTAAGACAGAATCACACCGGCATTCTCCTTAAAGGAATAATGTTCTGTGAGGCGGTCATGAAAAACACAACTTTTATTATTAAGAATGATGCTGTGTCATCCATCAGTAATGGATGTCTAAAAGTAATATATTACATGTAATGAGAAGAACATCTCATTTTTCAAGTTATATATCATATCTGTCTATCCTTGATTGCTCTGTCCTCCCATCATTCCTTCTTTGTTTCCTTCCCAAGAGGAAGTTACTCTGTTGTCAAGGAGACAAGGGAATGTGCTATGTCAGTGGTCATAAGTGCTGACTGCACATAGAACATGCCAGAAAGCCACAATCTTTAAACACAGTACTTAACTAGAGAAATTAATGATGCCCAAGCTACAGAACTGGGTTTGATTATTTAACGAAAAGAATGTGCATGTGTGTGTTACCTGTGCAGTCAAAGAGAAGAAGGTTGTGAAAGTGCAGTTCCAGGTGGACTCTCAGGTGAACATAAGTGATCCTGCCATCCAGGAAGCACTTCTGCAGCAGGTGAGTCCAACTTCCCAATATTTGTCTTTTTGTTGTGCTAGAAATAAAGGTTTAACAGACATGCACAAAGCAAGCCACTCTGAAGCAGAAAAGGGGAGATTCTAAATGAGCCAAATATCCGAGACAGGATCAATCAATCAATCATCTTTAGACGTCAATGATTCTATTTCATCCCAGAATATGGGCTAAACATGATAAAAAGTGAAATTCTCTATTAAGTGCCTTTTCTGGTGTGCTTATAATGAATTAGTATGGTTGACAGATTTTGACAATTGCTCCAGGCTATTTGGCCAAATTAGAATCGCCCCTGATGTGCTTCAAAATGGCTAGCTTTGTCCAATCCTAGCTTTGTGGAATCCTGTCCTTAAAACCTTAAAAGTTTGTTTCAAATAAAGAGGTTAGAGTTGTTCCAGGATGTTCAAAAACAAGTTTTGTGCCAAAATGCCGTTCCTGCCGTGTTTAATGTAGCATTTTTTCCAAATTATGGGATTTACAAAATGCTACATAAAACACGGATTTGTTCTGTTCTCCAGATTCAGCAGAGACTGAAGGATAAGGGGCTGCCAGCAGACGCCAAACTGACCTGGAGGAAGCAACCAGATGGACAGATCTTCCATAAGCAGAAGAAAGAAGGGAAGAAGAGGATGAAGAGAGACGAGTTCTAAACACTGCTGTTATTCATGTGATGTACTGCATGAAGTGTGTGAAGTGCAGATTTACACACTGACGGCACACACACTCTCTCTCTCTCTCTCTCTCTCTCTCTCTCTCTCTCTCTCTCTCACTCACACACACACACACACACACACACACACAGTATGTCAGTAATTCTCAAGTCAATCTTGTTCAATCATTTGTCTCTAGCTTCATCATTTTGCAGGGCTTGTTCATATCCGCCATTTTTTAGAGGTTAAAGGGCAACTTCAGTCATTTTCAACAAGAGCTAAATTGCTCAAGCTACTTGTGATTAGCCAATACTGAAGACACAAGACATTTTGGTCCAACCAAATAGGTTTCCTTGAACAGAGAATAATCACATAATACATACTACTATATGCCTATGTTTTTCTTTATGATTACTAGCTTGTTTTTTTATTGTAATAAGCACTTTGGTTCTCTTTGTTTTAAAAATGCTATAAATAGGTTTTTATTAATATCATTAAAAAATGGATGATGTCATTGATAATCATGACATGTCTATGATATGCTCATGTCACCCTCGATCCCATCCTATCTGTGTAAACTGCTTTTAAGTGTATAACTCTACAGTTTTGTCTGACATCCCAAAAATCACATTGGATTTAAATCTGTTGTGTGAAGCTATATGAAGGACTATGAAAGTGCCCAAAATAAAATTCTAATCTATTTAAGTTCAAAAGTCTGTTGTTTATATACGTTTTACCCAATCCAGCAATGGATAGTCCTACAGTACTTTGTCTTCTCAGACCTGATTGTATGGTTTGTTATTCCACACAAGACAACTTGTGACAACCATAACCAAAACTGATAAAAAAATAAATTTTGACTAAGATAGAATGCATTCTTATATCAGTTTTTGATAACACTTTGCGGTAAGGGTACATGAATTATCATGAATTCATGCATGATTTCATTCATGATTCATTCGTGATTCATGCATTACTTCATCTCTGAATATCTAATGACTCATCAGGTATTAGCATGAATTCATTGTTTTTCATTAATGACCTCCTGCTGAAATAGCAGATGATCTTAAGCATTAATTACTCTGGGTACATCATCATGAGTCATGACTAATTACACATGATCATGATGTTTTTGTTCAAAAGAATTTGATATAATAAAAGTACTTATTTAGCCTACTTTGGCCTAGTCATATGCCATACATCAACTAAATTTTACCAATTTAACCATGTCAACACTTTAGTTGAGGGGGCACAAACATGATGAATTCATCATGATCATGCTAATAATCATGACTCATGCTAATTAATCATGACTCATGATGATGTACCCAGAGTAACTAATACTTAAGATCATGTGCTATTTCAGCAGGAGGTCATTAATGACAAACAATGAATTCATGTTAATTCCTGATAACTCATTAGACTTTCAGAGATGAAGTAATGCATGAATCATGAATTTATCATGAATGATTTCATGATAATTCATGTACCCTTACCGCAAAGTGTTACCGTTGGTGGTGTTTTTCAACGAAAATGACTTTAAACTGGAGTCAGACAACTGTACATTACAGATAATTATATTGATGATGTTTGAAAATTATAACAATGTGATTCACGTAAGTATTTACGGGGAGTGAAGGGCCCCCATGTCCTGTGTGCTTGGGGCCCCTAAGTAGGCTACCTTGAAACGGCCCTGACCACGGCTCAATCCTAGGGCTGAACATTAGCTGTAAAACCAATCAGAGCAACAAATAAGCCAATTCAAATGGCTGCTGTTCCCTGCATGGAGGAATTAATAAACCGGGAGAAACATACTAAGTCCCGCCTCACATTCATTCCAATGTGGAATGCTAGGCTAGTGACTTCATCCAAAATTGAACAAAATTTTCAGTTGTTAAAATGGCGTTTCATGGAGCTCACTTCCGACTCCATTTCATTAGGCCAATGAGGGCCCATGCTACTAATGGAGATGAGCTACAGAAGTCTGGGCATGCCCACAAAAGTTTGTGCACAGGGAGCTCGTTCACATGAGCTGAAAGTGTAGCATTAACCAATCAGCATATGTCAAATGGAGTCGGATATGATGTAATTTCTGGAAAATGGCGACGAGGAAGTGCAGTGCTAATTGGCGAAGGTAACCGGCCAAATCCTGACCCCCTGGTTCCCTGACTAAGCCCACCCAATGACACTCCACATAAAAGAACATTGTGATTGGCCACCCACCACCAGTGGTGTCATAGTGGGGTGAAAATGGGGTGTCTGGAATTGTACTCCAGGCAGTGAGGGGAGCCAATGAGATTCAAGAATTTATTGTCATTGTCAGAAAAGGTAACGCAATTGTAGTAGGGGTACAATACTTAGTAGCAGCAGATTTTCAAGTAAAGTGCACAAGAGGTAAAAGTGACATCAGTGCTTGACCCCCCCAGCCCACCCTCCATTGCACTTAAAGTGCAACAAAGATTATAAAGTGCCATAATGCTTGGACCCCCCCCCCCCCCCCCATCCACCCACGCACACACCCACCCACCCACACACACACACACACTAATAAATAAGGCAGTAATGCAGTGATTTAGGCAGTTCAGTTTCTCATCAGTCCTGTGATGAGAATGGCCACTGCTTGTGCACAGGGCAGGGTTGCCAACACCTCACCATTATTTCTGTAGAACCGGTCACCTCGTCGGCCTTTATCCCTTACGTATTGGCCGGGACAAAACGTTTTTCTGTCCAGTCAGGGACAGATCCTGCCCCGCATTCTAATACTGTGGTCCAAATTGCATTAATGCCATGAGAAGCAATACTGTGAATCGTGGTCATCGTAAATTACTGCGAGTCGTGGTCATCTCCGGGTAAAAGTCATTCGATGTAAAAGGTTATCATGTCCTGAATTTTCAAGCTATATTGAAATGGAAATCAAATTAAACTAGAGAAGATGATGTAGCCAGTGGACACAGCCTAAATATTAGTCTAGGATAACAGAGGGCTTAAAAAACCTTCCAAAACAGAATAGACCTCAGGCTAAAGAAGGGGATCTTTTCCACCTCACTCCTACCTCACTCCTGCATTTGTGAGTGATCTTTCACTCTCTTCTTCTGTCATGAAGCATTGGAGAGAGTTCTTAAAGGTCCCATATGACAAAAGACACTTTTTTATGGCTTTTGAATGTGTTTCTTGGCTCTATACTGCCTCTACACACACTTTAAGTTGGATAAAAAGCCTTGATTGTTAAAATAGACAATTCACACTGTTAGTAACTGTTCAGCTGCTGTGTGCTTCAACCACCTGCATAGAATTTTCCTAACTACGTATGTCACAGGGTACCTTGGGTGGGGTCCCACAACATTGGCAGCCATGTGAGCAGCTGAGGGCAATGAGAATGGAACATTATTGGCTGATTGTATTCTCCTTTATGCTTAAAGCTGTATGCTGCAAGACTACGTAATTCTGAGACTTAGGCATATAAAAAATATCAGAATCATGCAACTCTCTGGTCCCTCCCCCTGTTTCTCCTACGCTCCCCTGTCCCTCCCTACGCTGGTAATCATCCACCCGAGTGTCAACTCAAGACTGAGGGTCCATCTCAATACATAATTCCTCCGTCCTGCTTTCCTCACTTCCAACCTTTCCTCCGTCCTAGCCCCTCCTCCCGTGAAGGAAACTTTACTTTACTTTTGCCTTACAACCACGGATAATGCAGATCACAATAAACTCGACTTAACAATCAACTTTCTTGCTGAAGTTGAAGATGTTTTTTTTAATTATTTCTTATATGCTTATAAAACTCGTTTTTTTAATTGGATGTTGAAGTGACAGAATGGGAGGGCATTTAAACTTTTTGACTCTCAAATCAAGCCAATGAATGCACATTCCCACTGTTCGCGCTTCCGCGTTTTCTCCGCAAAGGATACATCTGTGCTTCCTCGCTTATCGGACCTTTCTCCTCTCTCCTCCGTCCTCGTTCCTCTCTCCTTCTCGCAGCAATTAGACAATTGAGACATCCTCGATGACATGGAGCCTCAAACAATTTCCGGGGCACAAGGACGGAGGACAGAGTACGGCGGCCCGAGGAAGCATATTGATATGTACCTTGAGTAAGGAGCAAAGGAAAACCAGTGACTTATATAGTTAGTAGTGCTGTCAGTTTAACGCGTTAATAACGGCGTTAACGCAAACCCATTTTAACGCCGTCAATTTTTTTAACGCGCGATTAACGCATTTGACCCGCCATTATCAATGGAATGTGAAAAAAAATATATCTCCGACATTCCAACACCTCCCGACGTTTCAGTATGTCCTGTGTTTGCACTAGGCTTGAAGTAGGCCTACTGCTTAGCCTAGGACCTAGGCTACTCATGCCTACAGTAGCCTACACACACACTCCACACACGGGTGTGTGTCTACACTCTGCTCTGCTGCTCCGATGTCAGTGAAAACAAATATTTTACCGACACCATCGTTGACGTTCACTCGCATGTTCGCATATTTAGGTTGTTAATTAGATAGAGGATTAATGTTATCACTTAGAAATTCCTTCTCTTGAACTGAATACCCCGCAAATAGGCTAATATCAGTTTCAAAATTGCAGCGCGAGTGAGAGAGGTGAAGGTCGGAGCGCAACTGAGAGAGAGAATGTTTGTGAGCGTCATTTGATGTCAGTGAAAAGAAATATTTTACCGACACAATCGTTGACGCTCACTCGCATGTTCGCATATTTAGGTTGTTAACTAGCTTGAGGATTAATGTTGTCACTTAGAAATCCCTTCTCTTGAACTGAATACCCCGCAAATAGGCTAATATCAGTTTCAAAATTGCAGCGCGAGTGAGAGAGGTGAAGGTCGGAGCGCTGCGCAACTGAGAGAGAATGTTTGTGAGCGTCATTTGATGTCAGTGAAAAGAAATATTTTACCGACACAATCGTCGACACTCACTCGCATGTTCGCATATTTAGGTTGTTAACTAGCTTGAGGATTAATGTTGTCACTTAGAAATCCCTTCTCTTGAACTGAATACCCCGCAAATAGGCTAATATAAGTTTCAAAATTGCAGCGCGAGTGAGAGAGGTGAAACAGGTCGGAGCGCAACTGAGAGAGAGAATTTGTGCAAAGGAGAGGCATAGCCTATAGCCTACCTGATTCTGAACGTATGACCTTGTCACTAAAATGAGAGCTTCTTGCAGGGCAATTGCCAATATGGCAAAATGCATTTTAAAGGTATGCTCATGCAATGTACTGCAGGTTTACTCATGTAGACAATAATGCCATATTTTCATTGAGCCTCTTTAAAATATAGGTTAGTATAATTTAAAGGGCCACCATCCATGTTTTTTTTTGTAAACATGTGAACTAGCAACATAAAAGACATCAACATCTCTCTGGCAGTACTTGAACATGTTAATAATTTCTGATGCTGTAACTGGGTTTTCTTTTCTTTTCAATTGGTATTCACTCCCACCAATGAATGCTGATAACAGCATTAAAATGAAAATAAATAAATAAAAATGGGACAAAAAGAAATCGAGGGACATTTAGAATAGAAAGAAATTTGCGATTAATCGCGATTAATTATGAGTTAACTACGGAAAAAATGCGATTAATCGCGATTAAATATTTTAATCGCTTGACAGCACTAATAGTTAGGTTAACAAGCACACTAAACTACTAATTATCAAACGAGGAAGGTGCACAGCAACAGAAAAAATCACCCACTAGTGACCCCCCATGGACAACACTGGAACTACAGACACAAAATCATGATAACAAGTTAAACTCCGGGAAACAAGAGGTGAAGAGGGGAGGGATGGGTGGACATGGGGCTTTAGGGGCAGTTTGGGGTAAACCCCAGGAGAAGAGAAGGGGGTTAGTAAGTTTACATAAGTCATATTTGCAAACACTGTCGGCTGTCAGTCTTTGATGTCATAGCAGAAAATATTTGCATCTCCAAAACACCAACAAACAAAGAGGCTCAGTCCAGAGCAGGAACATTTGTGCAGATGAGTTTCACTGGACACACACACACACACACACACACACACACACACACACACACACACACACACACACACACACACACACACACACACACACACACAGCTGATATGTTTTCATAAATAGCCTACAAATTTACACAGCTGTACCAGTCACAGGTGAACCTCTCAGAGACAACAAGTGGTAATCAAGGTCTGGTTAAAAAGATAGAGCATCTTCAAAGCCACTTGATAGGTAAGATTATTTTATTGCAATAATATTATCATAATATTCTTACTTATCCAATGAGTGCTTGTTGTGTTGGATGACTAACAATACTGGAGTACCAAAAATGAAAGAATGGATAGGATAGGCCTACTTTATATTCTTCAAAGTTTTGTAAAAGATGATAAAGACACATAATAGGTAACACCTTACATAACAGGTCAGTAATAAGCGGGTAGTTTTATAGTAATAAAATAATAGCAACTCATAACTACTCACTTTACTGGATAATGACTGAAAAGTTATGTTATTTCTAAATAATAAACACTTTCTTGGGGGCAATAAATCAACAACAAATTGGCAATAATAAGGAAGAAAATGGCAATAATATTAGTTTGATGTTATGATTGATTTTATGACAACTGGTTTGGCAACAGCAAGTTAGCCCATGTTTGATAATTTACTACTCCCTGCTAAAACAACCTCCAGTGTAACATAAAGAATACATGTACGAGTCCCTACACTAATTCATCAGCAAAGCAAAGTTGGTGTGAGGCATGATATGTGATTAGCTTCTGGCTACTTCCTATAGTGTGTACAAGGAAATAGAAGTGGGTGTTTTTGGTAGCCTCTCCACGTGATAATCTTTTCAGCGTTAAAATGTTCATGTGTGTGTTCATATTGTGTAACTACAGTGTGAAATTGTGCAAAGTATGTTGTATAGGTGTTGGCCTGTTACACAACATCATAATATTTTATATAGTGAATAATTTGCTCTTTACATGAGAATCAAGAAACTCCTGTATTTCTGAATGATCTTCCCTCTTCAGGCCCTCAGTCATGAACCTGCTTCTTATAGCCACACTAGTCTCAGGTCAGTGTGTGTGTGTTTGTGTGTGTGTGTATGTGTGTGTGTGCGCGCGCGCGCGCGCATGTGCCTCTGGCCAGTGTCTTTGCGTGTGTGTTTGTGTGTATGTCTGTCTGTTTGTGTAGTCTGTTCATACAAGCCCACATTTAATAGACTTTCTACAGATCAGCAGACAAGCAAAAGACTTTGTGTGTGTTTGTTGCTTGTGTGTGTGTGTGTCTGTGTGTGTCATTATCTGAGGTGTCAGTATGTGATTTATATTGACTCAAAAGTCTGTTTGTATACTGTACTTAGCGTATGTGTATGTGTGTGTGTGTGTGTATTCCTTTTACAGGTGTGTGCAGTCTCTCCTCCTCTGTGCCACGTCAGTTCCATGTGGTGAAGGAACAGAAGACCTGGACAGAAGCTCAGCAGTACTGCAGAGAGAAGTTCACTGACCTCGCCACCATAGACAACATGGCAGAGATGAAGAAGGTGAAGAGTCTGATCCAGGAAACAAATGCTGGCCATGTTTGGATTGGGCTGCGGGGAAAGTGGCAGTGGTCTCTGGCTGACAGGAATGGAGAGAATGAAGCAGAGTTCAGGAACTGGATGAAAAATCAACCAAATGGAGAGGGTCCACCTGATCACCTTCATGATGTCAACTGTGTGATCCAGATGGAGAATGGACAATGGAATGACCATAGCTGCAGTGAGACCCATCCCTTTATCTGCTATGATGGTGAGATTCACTCAGTATTACAATACAAGCACTACATTACAATACATGGAATAGAATGTGCAGATCTAGGATCTACAGTACAAATGGTGATCCATAGAGTACATGAGGTTCAAACACACTCAGCCATGAATTCAGGCGCCCAAACTCGACTAAACACTTTGTGACACTCACACTATTCAGACTATAAAGGTTTGCTGATTCAAAGTTAACAATGACACTTGCATTACCACAGGGGGAGACTCCACTCATCCCTATGTGCCGGTTAATGAGAAGAAGACCTGGACAGATGCTCAGAGATACTGCAGAGAGAAACACACAGACCTGGCCAGTGTGAGGAATCAGGCAGAGAACGATCAGATAAAACAAGTTAGTGGTGGGAAAAAAGTCTGGATTGGTCTGTTCAAAGCCTGGGAGTGGTCAGATGGCAGCAGTTCCTCATTCCGCCACTGGGGGCGTGGAGAGCCCAATAGCGTGACTGTGGCCTGCACTCAAATTATAGAAGGTGGTCTGTGGAATGATGCAGGCTGTCAGCATAAAATGAACTTCGTCTGCTATGAGAGTGAGTCACTATTCTTATTCACAGCTTGATGAGAATTTAACCCCAAACAACACCCTGTTCATGAGCAGATATCTGAAGACCTATAGTTAGTAAAGTTGTCTTTGGTTTTGTTTTGTCATTGACAATTGCAAAGTGTGTACAGTAGTGTCAGTTTTTCAGACCTGATGCAACAATATATATGATAACATGGGAGTCAATGGAAGTTGTACATAACAACACATAATATGTGATGCAACAATATATATGATAACATGGGAGTCAATGGAAGTTGTACATAACAACACATAATATGTGATGCAACAATATATATGATAACATGGGAGTCAATGGAAGTTGTACATAACGACATATTCAGCTATGTCTGCAAATATGTGTGTGAGCTTGTGTTCATATGTTTGTATATTTTGTGTACATTGAGTGTGAATCACAGTAACTGTGGTGAGAATCTAGTGATCACCATGTATTACGAGGGGCGACGCACAGGGGACAAATACACAATTGGCTTTGTTGTCTAGGGCAATACACTACTCTAACCCTGCCGTCTAAAACCCCTGTAATCTAGAATGTATGCGGTAAATGTGTAAGTAAGAGTGTGTGAAGCTAAACGTGTATGTGTGTCAAGGAGGGAGACTAGCTTACCTCGACTGGGGCCAGCCCTGTCACTGGCATCTTTGCCGGCGAACCCAAGACTAGCGGTACCCAGACTAGTTCCAACACGCGATGTTAACTGGTTGGTGGGTTACCAACCAAATGCCTGCAACCCCAACTTCCTCTCCTACAACGCTATTTAAGGACTGGCCACCAGCAGAGGCAGCCAGCTCCCCCTGGGGTATGGGATGTGTAATAGGATTGTGCAGTGACTAAGGGGCAACTACTAACTCTGACCCTACCCGTTTCGTAACACCATGTGAATTGGTATTGTCACACATTTCACTTATTAAAAGCCAGTGGGGTGTCATACAGAGTTTGGGGTCATTGTGTTGTTTTAGGATAAAAGAAATGATTGGTGGTGTTACTTAACGTACAGTATGTCGGTTACATGTGGTATCTCATCACGCATGTAGATAAAACAAGAATTAAAGGACAAAACTAAAGAGTGGAATAAGTATTCAGTGTCTTGTTTCCCCTCACCCCAGACAAACTGTTTCTGATCCATGAGAATAAGACCTGGAATGAGGCGCTGCAGTACTGCCAAGAGCACTATGTGGACCTGGTGTCTGTGCGCACTGAGGAGATTCAACATCGGGTCCAGAGGTTTGCTAAAGAGTCCACCACTCCTCACGTGTGGCTGGGCCTGCGTCACGCCTGTGGTGTGGGCTGGTTCTGGGTCTGGGGAGAGACCGTCTGCTATGATAACTGGGCCCCAGGGCAAGGGCAGGTGCAGGGCTGCCAGGGAGTGGGGGCAATGAAGGCTGGAGAGAAAGGGGGGAAATGGGTCAGCCATGTGAAAGAGACTGAGAAACTCAACTTCATCTGCACCACGGAGGGTGAGTGTGAGTACTGTATGAACATGTGTGTGCACTGTGCACATTCAGTAAAAACTGGCTTCAGAGAATAGATTTGCATCTTACTTAGTGTGTTTTTTAACCTCAGTGTAATTGTGTGTGTGTGTGTGTGTGTGTGTGTGTGTGTGTGTGTGTGTGTGTGTGTTACAGATGAATAGGAATGGACATTTCTCAGTTGAGATCTGGGCTGGAGAATCTCCTCAGGATTCCTAAAAACTCCCAGTCATGCTCACCACTCATCTCTTCATAAGCAACTATTATTACTTTATACTTATTACCTTACTTAATTTACTGCTCCATACTCATTAACTTACTATAGATTTTACTGCTCCATACTCATTAACCTACTATATTTTACTGCTCCATACTCATTAACTTACTATATTTTACTACCTTACTTAATTTACTGCTCCATACTCATTAACTTACTAGATTTTACCATCATTTTCATCCTCCCAGAACTTACTTTAGTGGTTTGTTTTGTAGTGTGGTGTTCGTTAGCAATGATCATGATGTTTTTGCACCACAAATTATATTTTAATTGTATCATTTAAAACTATTTCCTGATTGTTTACTGTTTATTGTTCTAAAGTTACAAAGTTGCATATTTAACCCTCTTAAGTGGTATGTCACATGTACAAATGGGCTACTATGCTACTCCTAATAAAAATGACTTTGATGAACATTGGCTGGCTGACTGTATTCTACTTTATGCTTAAAGCTGTATTCTGCAAGACTACGTAATTCTGAGACTTAGGCAAAAAAAATCAAAATCATGCAACTCTCTGGTCCCTCCCCCTGTCTCTCCTACGCTCCCCTGTCTCTCCTACGTTTGGCCTGGTAATCATCCACCAGTGTCAACTCAAGACTGAGTAAGGAGCAAAGGAAAACCAGTGAATTATATAGTGAGGTTAACAAGCACCCTAAACTACCAATCATCAAACGAGGAAGGTACACAGCAACAGAAAGAAATCACCCACTAGTGACCCCCCTCCCCCCCCCCATGGACCAGCAGGTCACTAATGTGATGGGAGGGGGAATACAAGACAGAAGGAAGAACACAAGTTTTTAGGTCCTGATTCCATCTCACAATCTCACACAATCTGCACACAATCTCATGGCCCTCTCATCTAGGAATGAATGGCACTAATAAGAGGTCAGATGAAATGTGTGCATGTGAGGGAATGTTTGTTTACATAAGTCATATTTGTAAACACTGTCAGCTGGCTGTTTGTGATGGTGAGATTTCTATCACCAAAACACCAACAGACAAAGAGAGCCAGTCCAGGGCAGGAATATTCATGCAGATGTATTTCACTGGAAGAAGACACACACACACACACACACACACACACACACACACACACACACACACACACACACACACACACACACACACACACACACACACACACACAGGTGAGGGAGTTAGCACAAAGATTTTACGTAAAAGTCAGCTGATTTGCTTGTTTATAAATAATAAGTCTAACATCAGTGCATGTCAGAATATAGTTACATCTCTCTCAGAGACAACCAGCGGTAGGACTACCAGAGGGACTGAGAAAAAGAGCAACTGCAAAACCACCTGACAGGTAAGATCCCATTATTTTATTGCAATAATATATAATATAATAATCATAATATTCTTCACTCAGTCAGTGAGAATGTACTGTATGTATAGTTCAATAAAACAAACCACATCAAAGTTATTTGCTTACTCTGTCCAACTTCACCTTTCTACAATGCAGCCATTAATTTGACCACTAATTTGACCAGGCTCATCATCAGTAGTCTACAACTCAAACTATTCATGTAGTGTTCATGTAGTGTTTGTTATTTCAGCATACTTGTGCAGCAATAACTTTCTGTTCTGCGGTTCCTACCTACTCCTTTCCAGGCTCTAATCTATCAAATGTAATATCAAAATGAGTGTCTGAAATTGGCACATAAGAGATACAGACTGCCAACTGTTACAGATTCTGATTAATTACTTATGAAAAGTCTATCTTCTTTATGTAAGCAAATTGAAGTGATTTTGACCTTGTGAAATAGCTTTGACCTTCACAGGAGAACCTTACTCCTGCCAGTGTTATCAGCGTCTAGGCCTATATTGTATAGTTATTACCTCCACCAAGGAGGTATCTTACCTCTAGATTAGTAAAGAGTGGTGGACAGTCATAGCCTGACATAGCCCGCCCATAATACAACTGTTCATCCATATTCATGGTCTGGAGACGATCTTCTGGGGAGGTTAACAAACAACCGGCCAATCTGCAAGGTGGATTGGACAAGCTGTCCAATGCTTTCAAACCAGAGCTGAGTGCACTGCCCCGCCCTATAATCTTCAGGTTAAAGAACCTCCAGACCATGAATATGGATCAACAGTAGTATGGGAAATATTGTTTACATAAATCATATTTGCAAACCCTGTCGGCTGTCAGTCTTTGATGTCATAGCAGAAAAGATTTGTATCTCCAAAACACCAACAAACAAAGAGGCTCAGTTCAGAGCAGGAACATTCATGCAGATGAGTTTCACTGGACACAAAACACACACACACACACACACACACACACACACACACACACACACACACACACACACACACACATAAACACACAGTCCAGAGCAGGAATATTCATGAGTTTTACTGGACACACACACACACACACACACACACACACACACACACACACACACACACACATATAAACGCAAGGTGGGAGGGCAGGCATGCAAACTTTACATACAGGTCAGTTAATTTAAACCAGCAGTACCATACAGTCACTCTCTCAGAGACAACCAGCTGTAGGTGAGAGGGCCGGAAGTTTTGATAATAAAAGATAAAGAGTAACTCCACCAAAACCACCTGACATGTAAGATCCCATAATCTTACTGCAAATAAAATGATGGAAAGAATTGGGAAAGATAAGAATGATGAAAGAATTGGGAATTAGACAGACTATGGGCTCTGTTCTGCTGACAGATTTTTTAAAGACATTTAAAGAGATCTTTTCAATTGGCAACGCTTTCGACTGCAGTCTGTGAATTACTTTGAACAAAATGTTTCAAGAAACAATTTATGAGTATACTACTTGTAGTGTACATATCTTCAAGAACGCAAACCACATCAAAGATACTTGCTTATTCTGTCCAAATTTGCCTTCCAACAATGCAGACATTAATTTGGCCACTTAATTAATTAGAATAACCCATTGTGCTTCTTATTTGTTATCTTCTTATCTTTTTATTATGAATCAATGAGCAGCCCCACCATTAGCTTATAAAATAAACTTTTAATCTAATTAAGGAGGTTATGCTTCCGTTGGATTTTTTTTTTTTTTTGTCTGTTTGTTTGTCCGGTAGCAACTATATGTCAAAAGTTCTGGATTTAGTGATGAAAGTTATGAAATGTTTACCAGAGGTGTGTCTTTGATCAAGGAAGATCAGGATCTGGACTCAGGAATATTTTTAAAGGATTCCTCACTACTGACAGTTACCACTTCCACCTGTAAACAACAGTACTCTAAGGGGCGTTGACCATATTTTTTTGGCGGAGGTCTAGACTCTTGGGAGTGCCTTTCTAGTTTCAGCTGAGATATTTCCATGGTTTATGATGCACCCAGTTTCATCAGCAGTAGTCTGTTATGTATGTTATGTTTTTGTGTGTGGTTCTATGAAAAGTGCCTGCAACTTATGCAAATTGGAGCCTTGGACACACAGATGCAGAGTGGGCTTGATATAAGTAGATTTTTCTTTCCACGCCTACTGTATATGATAATAGATTACAGCATCCATACTGTTTTTCTTTCCACGCCTACTGTATATGATAACAGATTACAGCATCCATACTGTTTTTCTTTCCGTGTCTACTGTATATGATAACAGATTACAGCATCCATACTGTTTTTTCTTTCCGCGCCTACTGTAAATGATAATAGATTACAGCATCCATACTGTTTTTCTTTCCACGCCTACTGTATATGATAATAGATTACAGCATCCATACTGGTTACACGTACGTGAAGTGTTTGTTTTGTTTTGTTTTCTGCAGTGGTCACACAACAAACCTGCTGCATGTCTGCCACACAGGTATTTTATCTATAATGTAATATGCACTCAAACTGTTTTTCATCATCCTCAGGCTTCCAGACATGATGAATCTGCTTCTTGTTACCACATTATTGTTCTCAGGTCAGTCTGTATGTGTGTGTGTGTGTGTGTGGGTGTATGTGCGAGTGCGTGTGAACTTTTCAAATGCATTAATCACTAATCAGATTATTTGTGATATCTGAAGCAACTGTGTAAATGTGTGTGTTCGGTGAGTTTGTCCATGTACGCTTGTGTGTGTTTATGGTCTGTGTGTATTCCCCTCTCCTCTCAGGTCTGTGCACTATCTCCTGTTCCTCTGTGCCACGTCAGTTCCATGTGGTGAAGGAAAATAAGACCTGGACAGAAGCTCGGCAGTACTGCAGAAAGGAGTTCACTGACCTGGCCACCATAGACAATGATGAAGAGATGAAGAAGGTGAAGAGTCTGATCCAGGAAGCAGGTGCTGGAAATGCTTGGATTGGGCTGAAGAATGGAAATATATGGCAGTGGTCTCTGGCTGACAGGGAATTCTACAGAGGGAAGGAAGCAGGTTTCACAAACTGGGGTCAAAATCAACCAAATAAAGGACACAATGAAATCTATGCGGGTATGAGAAATGGAAAGTGGCATGATTTTAATTCAAGTCAGACACTCCACTTCATCTGCTATGATGGTGAGAAGACTTAGCATTACAATAAATGCATTGAAACTGTGTGGTTCTATGATGTTGCTATGACCGCAGGTAGACTGTCATTAGTCATTCAGCTTCATGTGTTATGTATGCTAACATTTAGGAATATTTTTGAGATATTTTTAAGCCCATAGTTATGATGGTGACAGGACTTAGCATTGCAATCCATGCATTCAAGCTGTAAATCTTCTGTCTGTTATGACTCTAGGTAGACTGACAGTTGTTTGGATGGAAGTGTACAGTCTCTTACACCCACATTAGTTTATACTCTAAAGCTATGCTGATTCTCTTTTAACCATGACACCTGCATTAACACAGAGAACTCCACTCATCCCTATGTGCTGGTTGATGAGGACAAGACCTGGAATAAAATGTGCAGATCTAGATCTACAAAAAGAGATCCACGTACATGTGGTTCAGAGTCAGACACACTCAGCCATGAATTCAGGCACCCAAACTTGACTAAGCACTTTGTGACACTGCCACTATTCAGACTATAAAGCTTTGCTGATCAGTTAACAATGACACCTGCATTCCCACAGGGGGAAACTCCACTCATCCCTATGTGCTGGTTAATGAGAAGAAGACCTGGCCAGATGCTCAGAGATACTGCAGAGAGAAACACACAGACCTGGCCAGTGTGAGGAATCAGGCAGAGAATGACCAGATAGAGGAAGTTAGAGGAGGTAGAGATGTCTGGATTGGTCTGTTCAGAGATACCTGGAGGTGGTCAGATGACAGCAGTGCCTCATTCCGCCACTGGGGGAGTGGAGAACCCAATAATAAGGGGAAGGTTGAGGCCTGCACTGAAATTAAAGAAGGTCAATGGAATGATGCAGGTTGTCATCATAAAATTAACTTCATCTGCTATGAGGGTGAGTCACTAATCCTTTACTCAGTTGATGGGATTCCCGTCCCAAACAACGACCTGATCATGAACAGATGCTGAGGACCTAAAGTCGTTAAAACTGCCTTGTCTCCTCAGAGTCAAGAGTATATAAAGACAGCAACACCCCCCAAAACGCGAGGGTGGGGTCAGCCAGCATGAGGGAAAATAGTGGTCTATTTAAAGCGGTGCTCCGGAGTTATAGCCCTATTGAACGAGCCTGCTAAATGCACTAATTAGTGAGATCTGAAGTACCTTTGACTCAATGTCAAAGTGCTTCGCATTCGGTCTATCCTGTTCAACATTCTTTCATTCCATGCAAAATATGTTGCTGTTAGAAGGTTCGTGCAACAGGGCTATACATGAATTTACTTGGGAGCTATCCATTAATCTTTTTATTTATTTATTTATTTATTTAACCTTTATTTTTCCAGGTGAGTCCCATTGAGACCTTGAGCCTCTTTTTCAAGGGAGCCCTGACATAAAGACAAAAAAAAAAACAAAAAGCATAAAGGACAAATTGAACCATTCAAAGACAACATGGACAGACTTAAAAAACAATAAACAGAAACAAAAAAGTAAAACAATCAAACAGGACAGGGCATAGCACACAACAACAGTAATTGAGAGCCTAGATCAAGGAAAACATTTGCAGCTGTCAGATTTGAGCTGAGAGATTAGTTTTTGAAAATGATTTAAAGAAATAAAAGCAGACAACCTAGGTTCTTTTGAAGAAGATTCCAGCACCAGGGAGCTGCATATTTAAAAGCTGTCTTCCATGTGCCGGTGAATGGACAAGGTAGAGCAAGTTGTCACACGGGCGACAAAATCACCGGTTGTTGGGTAACTAGCTCCCATTCATTATCAATGAGCAACGGGCGATTAGCAAAGGCAACAGGGCAACAAATCGCCTGGTGGGCGGGGAAAAATAGAAATGCAGGCTATTTTCTGCAAAAGTTGGGCGATTTAACAGGGCGATTTTTCATCAACGCCAATCACGGAGTGAGATCCATGCGTGACGTATACTCTCAAAAGTTTTGGATCCGGAATCCAAGATGGCAGAGCCAACTCGAAAATCGCATTTATCTGTAACAAACTACAAAGTTAAGGATTTATGACTTGATATTTTGTAAAACGAGGCAGGAAATGAGGGAAGATTAATCTAAAAACATGGGTTTTGTAACACAAACATACATCTGTGGCGATATAAGTTGTAGTTACCAGACACAACGAACTTCAAATGAGTCAATGCCTCCTTGGCAACCGAGTTGCTTGTTCAAATCGCCCAGTTGCGCTGTCATGTGACCACAGGATAAACAATCGTAGAACAAGATTAATTGACTGAAAGCGATCATAGATGTTTTCTCTGATTATGACCTGTTTACTTGTTTTGGTTTAGACTGAAATACAGTTTCCATTATTCATTCCAGCAACACTGACGGAAATGTCAGTCTGATCAGCTCAGTTTAGCAAAGTAAAGTTAGCTACATTTACTGTGGTGATGAATGAAGATGGCTAGATAGCAAGCTAACAAGCACCAACCAGAATTGTCCGAAAATGTCTCAAGCCTCTTGTAGGTGATGCTCAATATTACTTTACTACATGTAGAGCATCTCATTGTTCTAAATGAAAGAATGTTTCCCCCATGGGGGACTATTTCCTGTTATTTCCCCCATGGCGGAGCTTTTTTTTTGTTGGAGTGACCAGGTTTGCTGTCTGTATCTAAGCCTACAGTATGTACTAACATCTCCGTCGTGGTCTTCTCTATGATGTCCCTGTAATAGTATGCATTGCCAGCTCTTAAATAAGATTAGTTTATGCCTCCTGGGGCCGTATTCTCAAATAATCTTATCTTAACGTTAGGAGTACTCCTAAAATGCACTAAAAGTTTTTATGTAGGAGTTATTTCTTAAAGGTAATTCACAATGCCTCTGAGACCTACTTTTAGCTAGGATAAAAGGCAACTCTTAGGCTAAAATAAAAGTTGTGTTGCTATGGTTGACGTCAGCTCTCATGCACGAGCCTGCTTGCATTTACATTGGCGATTGGTTGATGAGTGACAGGTGGGCGTAATCTGCGTGATGTTCTCTGGCTGTGCTCCGCTGTTCTCCTGTGTTACGACCGCAGCGCATAAGACAAGCCATAAATGAAACGGTAACGAGATTCGCGGTGGAATAAAGTATCTTTGCACAGTTTTTACTGCACTTTTGAGAGCACATTTAGAAATAGAGGAAGTACACAATTTAAACTTGACTGTGAAAAATTGCATATATATTTTAACACGGGTTTGGTGGCATGTTTGCATTCCTTGTAAACTGTGCAATCCATGGATGCACAAATAAATGATTCTTCACGTGCGTTTCGAAAGATTAGGACGTAGGCCTAATACATGCAATCGCGATGTGTTAGGAGTTGCTCATAGTGACTTAGAAGTCCTCTGTACTACCCCTAAGCTGTCGCAGACTTGTTGTTTTGTTTTGTTTTGTGAATTACTCTTATCCCAAAAAAGTTAGGAGTCCTAAAGTTACGACTGACACGCCCATTTTTTTTAAGGAGTTCCTCCTAAATGTCACTATTAAGAGCTACTTTTAGCCTTAGGATTCTTTGAGAATATGGCCCCTGGAGTGGAAGTTAAACATCATTTAATACAAAAGCCATACTGTTAATCTAACTACAATGTATGATAACATGGGAGTCAATGAAGGTGTATAAAACCACAGCTATACTCGGCAAATACATGTGTGAGCTTGTGTTCATATGTTTGTGTATTTTGACCGTGAATCAGACCTGACACAGATAAGAATCTGCAAGATTTGACCTTATTGTAAGCCAGTGAGGGGCCATTAGGAGTTTTTAGTCATTGTGCTGATTAAGGTTAAAAGAACTGGTTGGTGGTGTTAGGCTACTTCATGTACAGTATGTCGGTTACATGTGGTATCTCATCACAGAGATAAAACAAGAATTGTAGGGGGATTCCAACAGTGACAAGACAAACTGGTTCTGATCCGTGAGAATAAGACCTGGAATGAGGCACTGAAGCACTGCCAGGACCTCAATATGGATCTGGTGTCTGTGCGCTCTGAGCGGATCCAGCTCTGGGTTCAGAATCTGGCTAAAGGAGCCTCCACTCCTCACGTGTGGCTGGGCCTGCGTCACGCCTGTGGTGTGGGCTGGTTCTGGGTCTGGGGAGAGACCGTCTGCTATGATAACTGGGCCCCAGGGCAAGATCAGGTGCAGGGCTGCCAGGGAGTGGGGGCAATGAAGGCTGGAGAGAAAGGGGGGAAGTGGGTCAGCAACCTGACAGAGACTGAGAAACTCAACTTCATCTGCACTACTGAGGGTGAGTGTGAGTACTGTATGAACCGTGTGTGCAAATTTAGTGAAAACTGGCCTCAGAGAATAGATTTGTACCTTACTTGTTGTGTTTTTTAACCTTAGTGTAATTGTGTGTGTGTGTGTGTTATACAGATGAATAGGACTGGATCTTTCTCAGTTGAGATCTGGGCTGGAGAATCTCCTAGGATCTCCAGGATTCCTAAATCTCCCAGTCATGCTCACCACTCATCTCTTCATAAGCAACTATAATTACTTATAATTAACTACTTTACTTAATTTACTACTCCATACTCATTAACTAAATTGCTATATTTTACTATCATTTTCCTCCTCCCAGAACTTCGTTTAGTGGTTTGTTTTGTAGTGTGGTGTTGGTTACCAATGATCATGATGTTTTTGCACCACAAAAGTATAGTTTAATTGTATCGGTTAGAAATATTTCCTGATTGTTTGCTGTTTATAGTTATAAAGTTATAAAGTTGCATATTTAACCCTCTTAAGTGGTATGTCACATGTCCAAATGGGCTACTAAGATACTCCTAATAAAAATGACTTTGATTAACATTATGGCTGACTGTATTCTCCGTTATGCTTAAAGCTGTATTCTGCAAGCCTATGTAATTCTGAGACTTATATATAAAAAAATCCCTCCCTACGTTTGCCGTGGTAATCATCCACCGGAGTGTCAAGAAGGAGCAAAGGAAAACCAATGACTCATATAGTGAGGTTAACAAGCACACTAAACTACTTATCATCAAACGAGGAAGGTGCACAGCAACAGGAAAAATCACCCACTGGTGACCCCCCATGGACAAAAGTGGAGTTACAGGCACATAATCATGACAAGTTTGGGTTAAACACTGGAAAACAAGAGGTGAAGAGGGGAGGGATGGATGGACATGGGGAAGAAGGGGATGTTTGTAAACCCCAGGAGAAGAGGAGGAGGTTAGTTACAGTGAGGGGTGGACAAGAGGTAAACCCAACCAAGAAGGTTACTAATAATAATGTAGGATGGGGAATACAAGACAGATTTTAAAAAAGATTTATAAAAAAAATAATAATTAAAAAATGACAGAAGGAAGAACACAAGTTTTTAGGTCCTGACTACATCCAAAACAATCTCATGGCCCTCTCACCTTGCGATGAAGGACACCAATAAGAGGTCAGATGAAATGTGTGCATGCGAGGGAATGTTTGTGTACATACGTCATATTTGTAAACACTGTCAGCTGGCTGTTTGTGATGGTAAGATTTCTATCACCAAAACACCAGTAGACTAGGGTTGGGCGATATGGACTTAAAAGTATATCATGATATTTTCTGTTTTTTTATCACGATATCGATAACTCATACCTGCAAACTCATAAGGGTTGAAAAAGGTGACAAACCGTTGCGCACGCGCGGCGGGGGGCGTAAATGCGTAAATTAATAAATTAAAAATTAATTGTAAATTAATTATGATACATTGCATGGAGTAGTGTTGGCTATAAATGTTATATAAATATAAATATATTTATATAAATATGCCTATTATATAAATATAAATATATTTATATAATATATTTATATTTTCAATGTTTTTCCATATAAATGAAATAGCAATAGGATTAACATTATTTTCTACAAAGGCCTCATAGTAGCCTATTTGACCCAGATTGCTTTTTTAATGTGGCGGAAATGGCCTTCCATATTGAGCTCCTCCTCCGTCTAAGATAATACCAGAGACTATCACCAGATAAATTTTAATAAATGGGCTCTGCTATCACAAGAAGAGTAGCCTAAGTGTAGGTTTCTAAGCTAATAAAATAATTCCATTTAGGCTAAGCGGCCAAGCCAGCCAGGGAAGATACACGTGAACCATTTGAAGAGTGAAAACTGTGAGGATGGTGAGCAGGTTTTAGAAAAAAAGTTTTCTAACCCCCTGTATAACGGAGTCCACTAGAAACACAGCTTCAGAGGTTCAAGCAATTAGGAGAAAACAATTTTGAAAACCTGCGCGGCGAGCCCATAGAAATTGCTTGCTTTACTAACAAGATTATTGTGTAAATGACATTCTCGACCATTTAGATGAAGTTAATAGGCCTGCCGTTTGCTTTAAACTGCGCTTTTCTTCCATTACCGTTGCCTATACAAAAGTAGCCTAACGATACCGGCGATGACATAGCTCATATTTGGCTGATTAAAACGGCAATTTAACTGTAGGCTACAACGACATTTGCAAAGCCACCGTCTATCATAATAGCATCAAAACGATGAGTTTCCGTCTTTGTTTCTCTTTTAAAATAGCGCTAAATTGTGTCATTTCGCTACGTTTTGATGGCAGCACTGAGAATGGAAGATGATTCCATGGCTGCTTTGGCGCGTTGTTACAGGTGCGCCTGTCTGCCTCCAGACTGGACCAATGCGGTGGAAAAAAAACTCGCTCCCTGTCATATGTACTCTCTACAGCTATAATATAAGTCCATGGTCGGTCGGTCGGTCGGCCGACCGTCAACCCCCCCCCCCCCCCCCCCCAAAAAAAAAACTTCGGATTTACACGATTCACGTAAATGACATATTTTGAGTTCAAAACGGCGAATTTCGCCGAAAGGTGACAAGTTTGCAGGTATGATAACTGACGATAAAAAGTATATTAGGCCTACAGTTTAACACAGGGTTCATACAGGTGCCTGAAACCCTTGAAAATGCTTGGGTTTTAAATGTTGCGTTTTCAAGGTTTAGAAAGACACTTCTTGAAAATGTTGTACAGGTAATCAATTGTAAATTAATTGTTGCCTATAAATATTCACCAGACAGAGTTGTTTGTGTAGGCTATTCAGTGGATGGAAATATAAAATGATGGATCCTAAAATGAAAACTAAGGGTACCTGACAATTGTGCCACTGTGTGAGTGAGTGACCACGCCTCTCCCAAACTCACTTGGATTCATAAATTGTCCATGACAATGCATGTCAGACATGTGCACAACGCAACCAGCAAATAGACCAATGTGATTTTTTTTACAGGGCGGTTTTCAACATAATAGAACAGCAATGTTGTCACAGACGAGAGCCTACAGTTGACATAGAAAATCATTTTCAAAGTGCCAGAACCACCCCTTTTAGATCGCTAGGTCAACATTGAGTCAGATTGCATATAGTTTAGGCTATTTGTGCTTCCATTTGTGCTCAGATAATCAACATGTCCGTAACCGTAACGGAGAAAGAATAAGCAATTCTTCCCGCGTATCATAGGCTATAGGCCTTCTGTGAGTAACTTATTTGTGAAGAGAGAAAAAAACGTGTTCAATATATGTGCGCATACACCAGTCTAAGCAAACGACTCTACTTCAGTTCGCTCCATCTCTCCACTGACCAAAGTTTGCCTGCCCTTATTGATGCTGCTGGCAAGAAACCTTGAAACTGTGATTTGACATGTTGAATGTTTAGCGGCTTGAAACTACTTGCAACAACATGAAAACTTTGATTCACACCGCTGCGGTTGTCTCATGTTGTCTTAAATCTTCGGTCTGAATTTGAATAGGCTTTCGGCTAGGCTACGCCATCTACTTCCATAGCTGCACTCAAACAGTAACGTATTTGTGAAGTGAAAAAAAAAAAACGTGTTCAATAGGCCTATATGTGTGCGCATACACCAGTCTATGCAACGACTCTACTTCAGTTCGCTCCATCTCTCCACTGACCAAAGTTTGCCTGCCCTGACATCGCGTCAAGAAACCTTGAAACTGTGATTTGACATGTTGAATGTTTAGCGGCTTGAAACTACTTGCAACTACATGAAAACTTTGATTCACACTGCTGCGGTTGTCTCATGTTGTCTTAAATCTTCGGTCTGAATTTGAATAGGCTTTAGGTTAGGCTACGCCAGCTACTTCCATGGCTGCACTCAAACAACTTGAGCGAGCTGAAGGCATGGGCGGAGCTTGGTGAGGCTGCGAGTGAGCGCATTGCATATGCATATAGGCCGTTTCTACTAAGCTTCATTAGACGCTAACAAAACATTTTCTGACTTAGCCTATCGTTTTTGCCGATATGACAAAATTCCTATCGTGGGAAATTTTTTTTCCGATATACCGCAGACGATAATATATCGCACAACCCTACAGCAGACAAAAAGGCCCAGTCCAGGGCAGGAACATGCAGATGAGTTTCACTGCACACACACACACACACAGTCCAGAGCAGGAATTAACTTACAGATAAACTGATTGGTTAAGACAACGTTCGGTTACACTTTTGCTTGACAGCGGCCTGTTATAGATAGCAACAGTCTGTCATTAAAATTTTCCAGACCGTAAAACGTTGTTAAGTCCCATTGGGTGAAAGCACAGGTAAGAGATACCTGCATAGCGTTTCCGCCTGACGCACCTCCGACGGTGCCAACAGGGTAACTGAAGGGTCATCAGCCTTCATTGATGTTTCGCTCCGTTAATCCCGGAACATCTCGCGGTGGTGGAGCAACGGCAGGGACGTCTCCCTGCCGCCCCCTACAGCTACCCCTAGGACCCCTCTTTCCCCCACGACCTGTCCTTCCTACGCAACCACAACCAGCAGCTGGCTTTTTTCGCCTCTTCTGCCAGGTCCCTAGATGTCCTCTTCAGCCTTGCTCCAGACACTCCGATCTTCCTGAGGAGACCCTGGATGGATGTTCCCACGAACCCCTGCAGCCAACCTCCACAGGGTAGATAGTTGTAACCCATCCAGCTTCTCAGCACTGGGCTACCAGCTCTGTGTATTTGTCCCTCTTTCTTTCAAAGGCAGCCTCCATTCCTCCCTCCCAAGGGACGGTTAGTTCTGCCAGGATTGCAGTCTTGACTGCAGGGGACCACAGGATGACGTCTGGCCTCAGAGAGGTGGTGGTTATCTCTGGTGGGAACTTGAGCTGCCGATCAAGATCCACCCTCAGGTTCCAGTTGCATTCGGGTGTTAGCAGTGGTGATCTCTCCCTCTGGCTGATGGTCTGAGCTCCGGCCCCTTGTCCAACAAAGCGGATGAATGTCTTAGTCTTGGAAGGATTGTCTTTGGCTGCTTCCATCCTCTGCACTTCAAGGACTTCTGCCAGCTTCCGCAGAACTAGATCGTGCCTCCACCTATACCAGGGGTCGGCAACCCAAAATGTTCAAAGAGCCATATTGGCCCAAAAAAACAAAAACCATACCTGTCTGGAGCCGCAAAAGTCTAAAAGCCTTATAAAAGGCAACATAGACTGTCAATACATCATATATTATATATACATCATATATATTGTCAATACAATATAAGCTGTATGTCTACCATTAAAATGACTAAGTAGGCTACAAATACAAAATGAACATTCATGATTAAATGTTTATTTTCCCTGCAGCGCATCCTTGAGAGAATTACGCACCACGTGACTACTGATGTACGATAGGCCTATTGCTGCTTCAAGTTTAGCCTAACTCCCATTACAATATTATAGTGTTTTGGTTTTTGTTGCACTGGTTTTAGGTCTCAAGAACAAAAAAGTGCATAGCCTCATGCTATTTTCAGCCCGCGTGGAAATTAAATGTTCTCTTCAACGTCAATAACAATAACAATCAACAGAGCGCAAAAAATAGCAGCCTGTCGTTAAAAGGCAGCTTGCAATTATAAAAATAAAACGGTAAGTCAAATGCCAAGTTAAGTAGCCTAAGTCAGTGCTAATGAGAAAAATAAATAAAACAATCTTTTAATTCTCTCCCTTACTCATCGTCAGAGATTAAATAAATTACAATCGCAAAGGAGTAACGCAGTTTGTGATTAAAAAGCAGCTGGCTTAAAAATTCATTAGTCAGTCAAATAACACAGATAAACTTTGATTTCTGTGCATTATCCTCGTCTCATAAGTTCGCAAATGCCACGAAGTCTGTGCAACTGTCAAATGCAGAAGCATCCTTCTCTTCCCCCCTCAGCTACAGACACGTAGGCTACATCATCGGACCTTGCACCTTGCAAATAATCACTGTTGAGTGTGTGATCGTGATGGGCGTCTTTGAACTCTCTCAGGGATGAGAAGTGGGAGAGCGTGCCTCGCTCTATCCCTGACTGTCAGCTTGCGCTCGAATGATAAAAACGGCTTCCAGCATTAAGCGCAAATGTCTTAAATATCAAATAAAATGAAATATATTTACAACTACACACATTTTTACAATATAAGAATGTTTGTGTCATGTTTACCCCCTCAGAAACCATATTTGAAAGAAAAAAAGTTCTTTTTCCATTTTCACACATTTTTGCAAAACCTCCATTGAGCCATTAGAGGGGTCATAAAGAGCCGCGTGCGGCTCAAGAGCCGCGGGTTGCCGACCCCTGACCTATACCTACCCTGTGTCAGAGCTGTCTTGCAACTGGACAGGATGTGTTGTAGGCTTGGGTTTGGGGCGTTGCAGAGCTGGCAGCTTTCCTCCAAACCGTACCACTGACTCAGGTTGCTTGGGCTGGGGAGAGTGTCATTTGTGGCCCGAATGAGGAAGCTAAGCCTTGCTTGAGGTATCTTCCAGAAATCGGACCACTTGATGGTCCTGTTGCTCACTCCTTCCCAAGTGGTCCATTGCCCTTGCTGTGCCTGGCTGAGCGGCTTGATCTTATACTGTTCTTCCTCATGCCTGACCACTTCTCAATCACCAGGTCTTTCCTCTCCTTTCTTGTTGCCTTGGACCAAAACTTGGGGGCTGTTCCCCACCCCAGGCCTAGTCTTCCTGACTGTGTCCTGCCCACCACCTCGTTGTGCATGAGCCTGCCAATAGCCTGGTCAACAGCCTCCTCTGCCTTCCACTTGTGTCCTGTTCGCACTGGCGCCTTGGTGTTTCATTGAAATTAATGGAGCATTGTAAAATCTCACTTAGTCTTATTTTTGACAAAATACAATAAATATCGAAAAATATTATACTTTAACATCAGGAAACAAGGTAAAATACTCAATTAATTCATTCTAGTCTCCTTTAAGTTGTCGATGAAGTTTTTTTTTGTTTAGAAATCAATAACTATGGGGAGAGGTGTGATAAAAAAAAAAAAAAATCTGTTCTTTTGCACTGGGTTCCATTTTTGTTTTATTTTTTGTTTCACTGTAAGCTCATGAGGCTGCCGACCAAGATGAGGCGGCCATTAATTTTATTGGCAATTAATATTCTGACAAATAACTGTGGAATATGGTGATCACCATTCTTATCTGCGAAAAGCCCTATTCGCACGGGACTAGTTTAATGGGGGGACCTGGGGTAAAGTAATGATAACCGGGAAATTTAGTCCCGTCCGAATGCGCCATGTCAGTAAAAATAGCGGAGTATGTAGGTAAACTTCGCCGAGAATTTTACCTCCTGTGAAACGGTCCGGAGAATCTACCATAGGTAATACTAATCCCGTGTGAATGCGACCCTCGGTAATAAGTAAGACCAGAGCCTCCTCTCTCTAACCTGACTCCGCTTGTGCGTAGCCAACAACTCCTCCCATGTTAGATGAATATCACTGGGATTTCTTGTTCCGTCCGAATTGGTCGTTTCTAATGCCTGACGTCGAGTGGTTAATCAACAATACTATATGTCCCCCCATTAAACTAGTCCCGTGCGAATAGGGCTAAAGATTATAATGTGGTGTGTGTGTTCGTGTTCTTGTTCTAGGTGAAGGTTAAGAAGGCAACATGAAGATGCATCAGGCCTACCATCAAATTCTAATTAGAATGCCAATGGAAACTGTTAGCTAGTCCAGTAGGTATTATACCAATAAATGTTGCTGTAAATATACGGTACATAGGAAGGACAAAGAAGTATGTGTGAGCCATACTGTAATTTTATGAAATGCAAATTCCTCTGGAAAATGGAGGAAATGCTGTTCCAGGTCAAAAGCACACTAAGAGGTCCGCATTACAGAAGTTTTGATAGGATTGCTTGGTATTGAACCCAGTGGCGCATTCAGTGGTCGTGACGTTTAGAAATGTTTTGCCACAGTTCCCATTCATATGAGAGATGTATTACAGGTTTTGTAAAGTTATGTCATCTTGAAATTGCCATAGGTCTCCAACATGACAGTCCTAAGCTCTAGAGTGTATTTATATGTTAATCTGTTGTACAAATGAATCAGCCAAAAACAAATATACCCTGTGTATACTCTGTTTTTTAGGTGGATTCGACTTATGTGCTTGGATTCGACATGTGCTTCCTTCTCGTCAAACTCTTAAATCCATGATAAAGAAAAGTCCCGAGGCAACACAGCTATTTAAATGGTAAATGGACTGTATTTGTATAGCGCTTTTCTACTCCTACGAGCACACAAAGCGCTTTACAACGTATACCTCACATTCACCCATTCACACACCGGTGGCAGAGGCAACCATGCAAGGCACCAACCTGCTCACCGGGAGCAATTTTGGGGTTAGGTATCTTGCTCAAGGACACCTCGATGGGTTCAGGCGGAGTGGGGCTCGAACCTGCAACCCCCCCGTTTGCCGAACGGCACCTCTACCAACTGTGGCACCATCGCCACAGTCCATTTTATTTGTGCCACATGCACCGACGCGTTCGACTAAACGTTTTTTTCAAGGTGTAAAGAGATACATGCTTAGTTTACACTTCCCCGGGTTTTCGAGAAACCAGTTATCTTCCCCTCCCCCGAGTAAGAAAACAATCGCATTTACACAAACATCAAAAACGGCTAAGAAAGGCGGTGACAATTAACCACCACGTCACAGTTTTATCAAAGATCTTTCAAGGGAGCAACATTGTGGCAGATGGCCACTTAACGTGAAGTGTTTCGGTCTGCATTAGCAGCAGTGTCACATTAACGTTACGTCACATCATTAACATTTTCCCTTAAGAAATTATAGAATGATATTAATGTATGTGTGCCATAATATTGTCTGTGATCATTAATGAAACCAACACATGACAATTCAATCGCTCCTCAGCAAAACAATGTTGTATGAACCAAGTGTGCTTTTTAGCTTTAGACAGAGAGGGTTTGTTTGGCAGTTACCATGACGACATAGCTATATGCTAACTATAAGCTAGTCGTTTTGGACTTTGCTCGAACCTAACATATTGCTGTAAACTATGTTTGTTTGCTCTGTCCACTTAAAATGAACTCAGTAATGTTACCCACAGGCTGTCAATAAATCAAATCTCAAATATAAATGTAAAACATTACGTTAGCTGGATCACTAGCGTTAGCTCGCTAACAACTTGAAATTTTAGTAGGCTATTTACTGCCTGGCAGCTTCATCTGATAGAAATACCAACAGTAACAGTTTACAACATTAGTCTTGAAATCATGTTAAACACTTACAGAATATGAGAGATACATGCCAAAAAACATGATAACTCCAAAAAGACGATGTATTGGTAAAAGTCCTGACATCATTCAAAACCAGGTGGTGCCCTTGAAAAATAAAACTACTAGACTATGAAAAATAGAACTACTATGCGCGAACGTAGGTGCTTCTCGTTTGCTCCAACTGTCTTTGGTGCTAGAGCTCCGGTTATGGGTAGTTACACAAATGTCTGAAGACGGGGTTCTCCGACATTTCCACCTTGCCCGGAGTTCTTGAGGTTCTCCGTCTTCACCTTCGGGTAAGTGTAACAGAGAGTGCAACCGTAGAGAAACATGTGCGTCTTTATGGTTATCTGAGTTTGTGTAAATGGGGTCTTTCAAAAGAATGCCGCCAAAACAGCGCTGTGAGCGGTGTGAGAGGCTAATGGGAGTAATGTGTAAGGGCTGAACTAAAGGTCTAGGCCAGTGTTTCTCAAACTGTGGGGCGGGCCCCACTAGTGGGGCGCAGACACATGACAGGTGGGGCGCGAGACATCTCTTTGCAATTGACTGTTGTCTCACCATGCTCCCCAAATTCACAGCTATTTGTCAGATATGCGCATATGACAGTATATTTAGCTTTCCAATAGAGTTATTTGCTAGTTGCTGTGATGATTGGTCTGAAAGAAATTTGGCTTTGAATTAGTAACATGAAAATCCTAACATTGACCAAAATTGAGCCTTACAGGTGGGGCATGAAAATTCTCTGCTTTCCAAAGTGGGGAATGACAGAAAAAGTTTGAGAACCACTGGTCTAGGCTAAAGGCTAAACTAAGACAAAAAGAAAGGCTAAAGCTAGTTTTCATGTGCTATGCTGCAACTGCTGATCTGACAATGGATCTGTGCCTTGAACTTTGATACTTTTTTAGCTTAGTTCAGAACAGGCTGTTTCTCATGGGGGTGTGCACCAGGTAACTAGACACCTGCAGACAAAACATTGAGGATTTCCCCTGTAGCCTATGACTAGCCACCCCTAATTAGTCAGTTAATCATTTTTCATTGTTCTCAGTTGCAAAGTGGCTGCCAACTTGTCTCTCTTTATTTTTGCAATTATCCAATCTCATTACCCTCAGTTGCTTAAGTGGCTACCAATGTTATTACCCTCAGTTGCTTAAGTGGCTACCAATGTTGTGGGACCCCATCCACCTTATCCTGTGATATATGTTGTTAGGAAAATTCTGAACAGGTGGTTTAAGCACAGTACACAGTAGTGTTCAACCCCGCGTCAACTGTGTTCAACCCCGCGTCAAGCAATGGGAACGCAATTCTAACCACTGCCCAAAGCCATGTCTCTGGCCTGTTCTGGGGGTTTGACCTAGAGGCACAAATCGTAATACGTAACACGCAATAAGCTCGTTCGTGTTCAGAGTCGGTACAGCTACAGGCTGTAGCCAGAGCCAGCGAGATCTACGGAAATACGTCGGTGGGAGTGGAGAAGCATGGGGGACAAGGTGGACAACACAGCTGCAGCTGGCTGTAGCCAAACACACGTGAACATGGACGTGATGTCAGGAGATATCGCGGAAGTTTGTTTGCACTGAAAACAGCTTGAATCCCCTCATTTCATCATTAAAATGAACGTGATAACTGGCGAAATAAATCATATAATGTTGCTTAATAAATTATTGTTGCAATGCAAGAGGAACAGAGTTGTGTTTGAAGGTGTTTTGTTAAAAATAGTAATGTGGTATGAAATGCTTATTTGAGATGGCAAACCAAGCCATGCTGGAGAGCAATAAGGCTATTTCATTGGGCAAAACTTGCATACTGCTTAGCAGCAGCTCATTCAAATAAGCCCATTTTCAGTGAGTACAACGTGGTTGGTGTCATATTTGTCATGAGGAGTTTCAAACCAATCGGAATAATGAGTTACGTCATGGGGGTGGGATGCATCCTCTTGCAGCCGCTTGTTACCGCGAGTTTTGAGTGACGTGCTGTGGGCGTATTTTGGTGACGCATTCACAAGCTTGGTGAAGTCAGCCGGAAGTCGGACACCGCGTCTAACCACAATGCATCGCTTGGCTGCAGCCGGCTGAAGGCGGCTGTAGGCGGCTTTACATCTCAAACACACCTAATGTCGGGCAGGTTTAATGACGCAACCTATGCGCTGCTCTTTTCATCTGAACCGCGGGAACTTGAGAATGTAAACAATCCATACAGTGGTCTAACTAGCAATTAAGCTAGGTTACAGGCAGCAGTAGGCAGCTAACTGGTCACGAAAGGCATAGCAAAACCAGTCATACAAACAGAAAGCAAACCCATGGAAAATAAACAACACTTGGCTTGATCAACCATAAATCACATTATGACCGTACCTAAGCCTATGCACTGCTCTTTTTTTCATCTGAACCACGTGAACTTGAGAATATAAACAACAAATCCATACGGTGGTCTAACTAGCAATTAAGCTACAGGCAGCTAACCAGTCACGAAAAGCATAGCAAAACCGGTCATACAATCAGAAAGCAAACCCATGGAGAATGAACAACACTTGGCTTGATCAAATCACATTATGAAGCAGCTACTTTGACAGCTACTGTCACCACAAGCTCACAATCTCGCACCACCACCAGCCTACTGTCATGACATGATCATCTCACAAACAAGCTCACAATCTAGTCAAAACCCACCAATTTACCTTTAGAAATCCTCAATGGTAGCAGCATTTATAGAAGTAGAAATCCACAAACCTACCTGTCCTTGTAAACTGCTTAAAAGGACCATGCTTTTTAATCCACAGAACCTGCTTGGATAACGTAGCCAGTCTTGCAGCTACCTGTCTGAAACGGTAGCCTAGCAATTTCTTTTTTTTCATTAAGTGTTTAAATGTCAGTGCCTGAACTCTGTTGCTTTTACTTTTAGTCACGCCCAGTTCAGACGCGGGTTGTTGTCCGGTCCCATTGAACTTGCTTCGGCAAAAAGACAAACCCCCGAGTTGGGTCGAAAAGCCGAGGCGAGTTGATGCGGCAATACGGCTCCTCAATGGGAACAGAACAGCAGGAGCGTGCTGAAGGCGTGTTTAACACGCTATATTCCTCAATAGAATAGAATAGACTTTATTGTCATGCCAGCATGAAAATTGCCTTTGGTCTCACTGTACAATAAAAACACAAATACTCATTCATTCCAATGCTCAAAACAAAAACACATACACAAATCATTGCATCCATCCCCTCCCAGCATACACTTCATATACAAGTCCGGCACCAATTCCAGACCCTTGGTTCTCACTACACCTTATAGCCTTTCCATTGTTTGTTGACCATGGAGATTGCGTTTGGTATAAATGAGTGTTTGTATATGTTTCTTCTTGCCATGTGTGATCTGTAGCGCCTCCCTGAGGGGAGTAATTCAAATTCAGAGTGAAGGGGATGGGTATTATCATCTAAAATGTTCATGGTTTTTCTGTCAACTGCAGTCCTATATAAATTGTCCAGTGGTTTTTGGGGTCGTCCTATGATCTTTCCTGCCATTTTCACTACTCTGGACAACCTGTTCTTGTTGGATAGGGTGAGGTGACCATACCAGACAGAAATATTATAGGTTAGGACACTCTCTATTAGGCTTACATATGTTCTCTCCAAGATATTGCAACTTACTCCAAAACCTTTCAGTTTCCTGATTAAAAACAACCTTTGATTGGCCTTTTTACACATGGCATCAACATTCTCAGTGAAGTTAAGTTTGCAGTCAATATATGTGCCTAAATACTTGAAACAGTTGACAATTTCAACATTTTGGGAAACAATGGGAAAGGGGCTAGTGTTAGTTGGTCATATTATCAAATGAGGCTTTTATCAAACTTTCAGTGTGTGTATAGGCAGCATCCAAGAGGCTCATTCAAAAGGATCCCGCCAAAACAGCGCTGTGAGCGGTGTGAGCACAGAGGTGACATCTGTGAGGTGCTGCAGGAAAACTTCACTGACGACAAAATCCTTAAAGTCAAATATTTATTGCCTATAACTTTACAATGCCTAATGCGCGGGGAAAGGGGAATGGGAACAATGGAGCAATGGAGTCTGTAGAAGAGCGCGCCTGTTGCGCGTCCACGGGCGTCCTTTTCTGCGGCCGTCTTAATTGGACACGCCCCCTTCGTGGCTCTCACTCGCAAGGGAGACGTCTCCGGTGGATGGCGGCTGAACTGCAACAGACTGGTTATGCATAATAGCCACAACACACTCCGGCCCATGAACTTGTCATCAATGTTCATCAACTTCCATTGGGTAGAGCAATTGAATTGGTCTCTTCAACACAAATCCAGATGGTAATCGTACAGCACATGATCTAATTTTACTGTCTCTTCCAATAAAAGTCTCTTCAATACGTCCCATCTTCCACATATGTTTAGGTTGCATGTTATCTTGTATCAATACAACATCTCCCATTTTAAATGGTACGGATTGATTAAGTGGGTTACTCACATGATGTGCAGAACGAAGTTCCATCAAATACTCCTTCTTCCATCGATTCCAGAAATGAGTACTCAACCTCTGCCGGTACTGTAGCCTTTTATTTAGTTGTATGGCAGTCGTTTTCCCCAAACTGGAATTATGCAGCGGGTAGGAAGGAAGAGCAGTAATCCTCTGTCCGGTCAGAAAGTGCGCAGGTGTGAGGGGGGAAGGTTCACTGCTGTCCGCGTGCAGGTAGGAGAGAGGACGGGAATTTATCACAGCCTCAACTTCACAGAGCAGGGTTTGGAGTTCTTCAAACGTGAGATAGGCCTTACCCAGAATTTTTCTTAGGCACGTCTTCACGGATCTCACTAAACGCTCCCACATGCCACCCCACCACGCAGCACGTTCCACTATGTACTTCCATAAAATCCTCTTATCTGCAAACAATTCTTGCACTTCTTTTCTGTTCATTAGTGTCCACAATAACTTCAAATCCTTTTCAGCTTTCTTAAATGTTCTTGCATTATCAGAATAGATGGTGTGACAAATGCCGCGTCTGGCGATGAACCTCTTAAAGGCAAGCAAGAATGCATCAGTTGTTAAGTCAGAAACAAGTTCTAAATGCACAGCGCGTGTAACGGCGCATGTGAATAAAGCAATATATGCCTTCTTGTTATCTGGTTTTACATAAACTGGACCGGCAAAGTCAACTCCAGTAATTTCGAATGCTTGTGCCTCATTAATGCGATCTTTTGGCAGTGGCGCACTGACCTGTTGGCCTGCCTTCACGCGTGCGCGTCTGCAGATCAAGCAACTTTTGACACATTTCTTCGTCATCTGTCTAGATTTCAAAATCCAGTACGTTTCTCTCAATTGGTTCAAAGTGGCCTGTAAGCCGGAATGCATTACATCTTCATGTGCATTTTTAATCAAAAGTTCTGAAAATGCGTTGTTACCTGGCAAGATGAATGGATGCTTCTGGGTAAAAGACCAGTTGGTTTCTTGCAGTCTTCCTCCTACACGTAGAAGTCCACATTCATCCAGGAACGGTTTCAGTGAAAGGATCTTAGAGTGACAGTCAACTTCGTTATTTTTCATCAGACTGTCAATTTCCTTTGAGAAGTTATCACTTTGAGTTCGTTTAATCCAATACTGTTCTGCTCGCTGAATCTCCTCTGTGCTCAGCGGCCCGGTGCGTCTTTTCTGTGTCCGTGCATTATGCACAAAGCGCTGTATCCATGCTGTAATTCTCAGAACTCGGTTGAGTCTGCTGTACCTGTTCAGGTCAAACAACGGTAAAACGTTACATTCAGGATCAGTTATGGTGTTCTGAACGATATACTCAGCCACGTCATTTTCATCGATCTCTTGATGTTCACTTTTGCGAGTCTGCGTGTCGTCTTTCAGCCACTCCGGCCCGTGCCACCAGAGCGCGTCTTGCTGGAGCGCTTGAGCACTCATTCCACGCGTCCCGCGGTCAGCTGGGTTCTCCTTTCCAGCGCAGTGTTTCCAGTTTTCCGGTAACGTCAGACTCTGGATTTCACTTACTCGATTCTCCACGAACGGCTTCCACTGCTTGGAACGGCTCCTGATCCAATGAAAGGTTATCATCGAGTCAGTCCAGAAATACATTTCATTGTCATTCACATTCAGATTTTTCGATATGAATTTCCCCAGTCTCGCTCCAATCAGAGCTCCCATTAACTCTAGTCTGGGTATCGTCATTTTCTTTAAAGGAGCAACTTTAGTTTTGGAAGCGATTAGACTAGTAATGCATTCTCCATTTCCTTTAATGCTGCGTAGATAAGCTGCAGCGCAATAGGCCTTCTCACTGGCGTCTGTGAATACATGAATCTCACGTTCAACAGTTACCTTTTCATTCGTTTCATTAACTTTCGTTTCGATATCATTATCATCATCATAGCGGCGTGGGATACTTATCCTTTTCAGGTAATGTATCTCTACGCACCATTGCTGCCAGTTATGCATGAGATCAAGGGGGAGATCTTCATCCCACGAAATTCCTCTCTCCCACATTTCCTGGAAGAGACATTTGACACGAATGGTAAACGGGGACAAAAATCCAATGGGATCGAATATACGTGCTGCTGCTTGCAGAACCCCTCTTTTCGTGTCTCTTTTGTCCTGCAGAAAGTCAATCAATTCATTAGTTTCAAACATGAATTCATCAGTGTCTTTATTCCATGTCAAACCAAGAACTTTCAGTGGATTTGGCCCTTTGATTTCTATCACGTCTTCCTGATTTCGCCGTTTCCATTCATTTTGCAACTCCGAGGAATTTGTGTTCCATTTGCATAATTTCATGCTTGCGCTTGACATTATTTCTTTGGCTCTCTGATACAATTCAAGTGCATTTTCCACATTATTTGCTCCCGTAATAAAATCGTCAACGTACAAACATTCATTTAAAACTTTGACTTCTTCAGGATATTTATCATCGTATTTCTTAATGTGATGTCTGATAGTTGCGGCCAGCAGGAATGGGCTTGCTGATGCGCCGAATGGTACACGCGTCATTCTCATTGTCGCCACCTTGTGATCTTGATAAGGCACGGGCTTCTCTTTAAACCAGAGGAATCTAAGCATGTCTCTGTCTCGCTCATTAAGGCCAATTTGCAGAAAGGCTTTCGTTATGTCTGCCATTATTGCAACTCTGTGTGTTCTGAATTTGATTAAGATGCTCAGTAAATCAGGGTTCAGATTCGGTCCTGTATGGAGACATTCATTTAGTGAGCGACTTTCTTTCTCATGTGATGACGCATCAAACACAATTCGCAACTTTGTTGTAATTCTGCTTTCTTTAATTACGGGGTGATGGGGCAAGTAATACACTGGGTTTCCTGTCTCAACATCAGTTACATCTTCGATAATTCCCTCTGACAGGTATTCTTGTATCACTTGGTCATATTGCTCATAAAGCGCATCATTATTATGGAAACGTTTTACTAAGCCATTCAGACGATTTCTAGCATTACAGTAATTAGTGGCCAAATTAACATTATCTTCACGCCAAGGCAAACTGACTTCATATCTACCTTGTTGGTGTTTTACCGTCTGCTCGAACTTCCACAATGCGTCGGTTTCTGGATTCTGTTTGACGTCACTTATTCCCAGCGATTCCGTCTCCCAGAAACTGCGCAGCTGGTCAGTCAGCGCTTGGTCTTCGCTGACGCTGAGATGCATAGCTTGTACGTCCACTGCTTCAGTTGTTACACTCATTACAGGAATGGAAACAATTCCTTGGATTAGCCATCCAAATTTGCTCTCTACAGCCACAAGTCCATTGTCTAGTCTCTCTGTGTGTCCGGTCACGATGTTCCAATAATAATCACCTCCAATGAGAACTCCCAGGCCTTCACTTTCCATGCCTCTCACTGGATGGTCCGCGACTTGTAGGCCCTTTTCTTCAAGCGAGCGTCGGATTTCCTCTGTGGCTGTTTTAATGTTAGATGAGCATACACTTGATGTTTCTAATAATTCCACGTCAACAGAAGCATTAGTTTTCAGATTTCTCAGAGTAGCCTTAACTTTTCTGACGGTCATTCTCTTGGCATTTACAGAACCAAAGACATGTAGCTTAATTATTTCCGTTCCCACTACTGGCAAATTCAATGCTTTGGAAATGTCTTCGCGAATGAAGCTACGTTGACTACCCCCATCTAATAAGCATTTGGCAATCTGGCTTTGTCGTGGTGAATCTACCCAAATAGTTGCAGTTTGTAATAGCACTGATTTACCGTTACCTGGCGAAACGGAACATTGGATCTGGGCAGTGTCTGCATCTGCTTTAGTGTCTTTCTCACGTGTCTGGATTGACTGTTGATTGCAAATGGCTTTGTGGTGTCGTTTGCCACACTGTGCACATTCTATACCGTGCGCTCTACAGTTACGCGCAATGTGTCTGGGGCCTAAGCACACGAAACACCTGCCTAAACGTCTCAATCGTTCTCTTCTATTTTCCACTGTGGATTCAGTGCAATCAGGAGATTTGTGATCGGGCTTACCACAAAACAAGCAGTCGTTCTCATTCGGACTCCACGTGTGGAATGCTGCAGCTGATGAGGCCATGGCTCCGGAGGCGGGCCTTCTTGTCCTGCGCTCCAGCGCGCGTTCCTTATCCGCATTCTTCCATTCACTCTGAGAAACGTCTTTCTTCTGCGTGAGATTAAATGTTCGTTCTCTACTTTCCACCTCTAATTTCAGAAAGGCCATCAACTCTTTTGCTTTTAGCACATTATCTGCCTCTGATTTGGTGAATTCGAGAGCTATGTCCTCTGGGATCATTTTCAACAGAATAGGACATAATAAACTTCCATATGTGTCGGCTACTACACCTAGTGCTTCAAGACTGCGCACCTGTATCTCACAGTCGTCATATAATCTGCGCAAGGCGCTTACATCAGTGGATCTTTTAACGGGAGTCATATTCAATAGTTTATTCATGTGTGCATTAATTACAAGATCTTTCCGGCCAAATCGTCATTGAAGTAAAGTAATTGCAGCATCATAATTGGCGTCAGACAATGCGAGACCTGCTACTGCACTCGCTGCGGTGCCAGTGAGGAATGATTTTAAATAGCTGAATTTGTCTGACTTACTTAGACTTTCGTTTTCGTGGATGGTGGTTTCATATTGACTCCAGAATCCCTGCCACTCACATATTTCTCCATTGAACTTTTGAATCACTAACTTGGGAAGCTTGACTGTGTTCATTCGAGGCCTACTCCCACGCTCACTCACTTCAGACAGGCGGTCTTCATTCTCTTTTCGCAAGGCGCGTCTTAGTCTTATTTTACGCACACTAATTGCATCCATATACTCCAGAGCGGTGGCAATCTCATTTTCCAAATCCTCCTCTTCGGTTTCTGCTTCAACCTCTTGATCGAATTCTATGAGAAGCTGTTCTTTATCCTTTAACTGTTCAAGCAATTCATCCAGCCTCTCATAAGACGGTTCTTCTTTATCCAACTCACCGTCAATCTTCTGAGACAGTTTGGTTGTTGCAGTTCGGACCACTCCGCGCTTCAACTTCAGTCGCTTGAATTCTGCTGACATGGTTTGCGTCCTGGTTTTTCCTCGCAGCCTCGTTCAAACAATTCCTCAATCCAGTTCCATTAGTCTTCTGGTGGATTGGATCCTTTTCTCCCTTCCCGGGTTTCGGCACCAGTTTGTGAGGTGCTGCAGGAAAACTTCACTGACGACAAAATCCTTAAAGTCAAATATTTATTGCCTATAACTTTACAATGCCTAATGCGCGGGGAAAGGGGAATGGGAACAATGGAGCAATGGAGTCTGTAGAAGAGCGCGCCTGTTGCGCGTCCACGGGCGTCCTTTTCTGCGGCCGTCTTAATTGGACACGCCCCCTTCGTGGCTCTCACTCGCAAGGGAGACGTCTCCGGTGGATGGCGGCTGAACTGCAACAGACTGGTTATGCATAATAGCCACAACAACATCGATCTCCTTGTCCAATGGGGAGTGGACAGGCTCCAGTGGGGTACGCATCCAGCAGAGGCATCGGTCTCCCCTAGAAGGGTGTGGACGGGCCCGGTCACTGTATCGGTCTGATCATCATCAACAGCAGACTTTTCTTACCTGTAAATTGCCCCGGTGGAATGAACTCAGGAAGAAGAGGTCTTCCCAACACTTTATTGCTGAGTGAATTAACATTGCACATCAGCCTGATGTCGTACAGCCTTGTTTCTGACATGCAAAGTGCAGTGCCGACCGGTTCAAGTTCCACCTTGACACACCCTCGTGCATGTACATTTGCATGTGTAACGCATTGCATCGCCACCCTGATGAAACAAAAAACAGAAGACCGATCACAACAGATTACAATATATTACAGAGTAATAAAATAGCACATTAAATAGTCAATATAACATATGTGTGAGTGAGAGGATTCTAACTTGCCTGGAATGAAACACTGGTGCTTATGAAAGCTCTCCAGTGAGGAGGATCCTTGGCTGCACCTCAACACATCTAGTGTTTTCCCTCCTTTCTCCAGCCCTGACCCGATGTTAGTGTACAGCTGCACACCTGGTGGATCCTGGATGCAGGGAAGGTGTTTTTGCTGTACCTCCCACACTTGAGACGTGCGCTCATGGTGGATGAGGTGCAGTCCAGTGCCATCCACAAGCTGCCACATGGAGTCGAGGTTTTTGATGAGGGCACGGGTCTCCTCCACGCCCCTGGTTCTTCTGCGGCAGTGCTTGGCCAGCTCTCTAGAACTGATGCTCGCCAACACCTGGGCATCTGTTGGTTCATAGCCCTGAGGCTTTTGCTTCAGCTCTGCGCGCTTGGCCTCCTTCAGGTGACACATATCCTGCTTATCCCACTCAAAAATACAATAGGATAGTTTTGAGCAGAATGTACCGTACAGCGGGTGGTAGGGTTGTGCGATATCGTTATCGTATATCGTAAATTCCCACGATAGGAATTTTTGTCATATCGGGAAATACGATAGTCAGAAAATGTTTTGTTAGCATTTATATTTCCACCGAAAAGACTACACAAACAACTCTGTCAGGTGAATATTTATTGTCAACAATTAATTTACAATTGATGAAAATATCAAAAAAATAGAAAATATTGTGATATATTTTTAAGTCCATATCTCC
>JAODXP020005534.1:45000-50147 GCA_027497455.2 Sardinella longiceps | reverse complement strand
AACACAAGTTATAATAAAGTGATAATAATAAAAACAATAATAATAATACATTTTATTTGTAATGGCCTTTCTATCACAGCACAACTCAAAAGAGTGGATAAGAAAAAAATGATTGAGACAGGAGCAACTTAATAAATAAATGAATATTGACGTTTGTTGAAGTTGCGTTTATATTTCAGGAATACAACTCTTTTTACCATTGTGATTTACTGTTAGCCTGGGGGCCGCTTGGGAAGAATACAAAAACTTAAAGGTATAATCCGGTGTGAATCAACACCTAGCCCTGCTGTTTTATACTGCTAAGCGCTACTGAACGCCACCTCAATGATAACATTTTATGCATCGTAGACCGAGTTTGCGAAACGGCAGCTAACACTAACTGAATGAGGCATGCCAAAAACGAAACCTAATTGATTTGCTTTCGTTTTGAAATGCCCCATTTTGTTAATGTTAGCTGCCGTTTCGCTATCTCAGTCTGCCTTGCATGAAATCGAGTGATTGAGGTGGCTAACAATAGCACTTGGCACTAAAAAAACAGTAGGACTACGTGTTGATTCACGCCTGCTTTCTCCTTTAAATTAGAGAATGGAGACAGGAATGGGCTTTACAGTTCTGCATTACAGTTATAGCATATATCATATATCATCAATATTTCATCTTCTAAGTGAGCCTGTAATACACAAATAAAAACAAGTAGTAAACGTTCGGTAAACATTATAACTAGGGTAGTATACACTCTAGAAAATATCCTTTTGCTTACTTCTAAAAAACTTCTTTATTCACTATCTTTCTTTCAGACGGATCCTTGTGTTGCTTATTCTGTCCTCTTTTTCATGCTGTCTGCCAGGAGTGACTATATTTAGAACAAGTCTGTCTGCTACTGTGTGTGTTTAAATACAGTGATATATATTTTATACTAGAAAAGCACTCGGAGAGCGCAGATCTCCGCCAAGGCAATGTGGTCAAAGATACAATATAAATTCTAGAATTCTGGTGTCTGAATCACCGATCACCACCAATATTTAATTAGTTATTACTTGTCCCAATACACACGTTGTCTGAAAATCTCATCCAAATCCGTGCAATACTTTTTGAGTTATGCTGTACACACACACACACAGACAGACAGACAGACACAAGCCGGCGAAAACATAACCTCTTTGGCGGACGTAATAAAACGTCTTGTTTGTTTGACATTACATGAAGTATGTGTAAGAGAAAAGATGAGATCAGACAGGATCACTTTTTTTAATCTCTTCTTCAGAGGTTTTAGAATAAGGGATTTATCTAAAGAAAGTGCAGCTCAAATCTTTTCTTCTCCCTGTGCATATGGAGATATGGAGACCATTACCATAGTCAGACAGGTTTTGAACTCTGACAGTTAATTCCCAAAGTTAAGTACCGTGGTCTTCAAGCCCAGAGATTGAGGAAGCACTTATCAGGAAACAGAGGAGAGAGAGAGAGAGAGAGAGAGAGAGAGAGAGAGAGAGAGAGAGAGAGAGAGCAGAGCAGAGCAAGAGAGAGAAAGTGATATTGGGATATTCTAGTCCCTTTAACACACACACACACACACACGCACACACACACACACAGACACACACACAGGCCCAGCTGTCGGATGAAGCTTCAGTCTCAGTCAGAGGATTTTAGGCTGTGTGTGTGTGCGAGAAAGAGAGAGTTGGGGTGTGTATGTGTGTGTGTGTGCGTGTGTGGGGGGGGGCACAGCTGGACATTTCTGACATTCCACCCCCTCCATCCGTGTCGTCATGGAAACACAACCCACCGCCCTAAGTACTCTGTCATATCCTCTGAGCCATCCTGTCAGCAGGCCTCACACACACACACACACACACACACACACACACACACACACACACACACCCTTTCAGACTAAGCACTGAGTACTTCCATGCACATGCTACCTGTTTGTGTATTATACAATATGTGTATGATAAATTACAACTCTGTCAATCCAAATAAAGAAATAGAGAGAGAGAGGGAGTGTGTGTGTGTGTTTGTGTGTGTGTGTGTGTTTGTTTGTGTGTTCACAGTACATTCTGTACCTGATAGACCTCTCTCTGACTTATAGTAAATGTATGTTTACATGTGTAAATCTTTCCCACAGTGTGTGTGTGTGTGTGTGTGTGTGTGTGTGTGTGTGTGTGTGTGTGTGTGTGTGTGTGTGTGTGGACAGATGGGAAAGGGGTGATTTGTTTTGAAACTCTCCACTCATTTACTGAGCGCCACTTGTGTCCTGATGGGGTAAATTTCCCAGAATGCATTCCCCCCCCCCAGCCGACCTGGCAGGCCAGCCAGCCAGACACAATGCAGACGCTTTGCTTCGCTCTCTCTCTCTCTCTCTCTCTCTCTCTCTCTCTCTCTCTCTTTTTTCCCTGGCACCTACTGTGGCATGTCAATGGTTAATCCCATCCATTCAACCCACTCTACTCACATAAACAATCTGTGTGTGTGTGTGTGTGTGTGTGTGTGTGTGTGTGTGTGTGTGTGTGTGTGTGTATGAGAGACAGTGTATTAGGCACAGTAAACACTCACAGCCATGAGAGTATTCAGAGGCATGTCTGGCATTCCAACCCACTCATCTACAATATAAACACACACACACACACACACACACACACACACACACACACACACACACACACACACACACACACACACACACACATACACACACACACACACACACACACACTCACAAGTAATGCCAGGCCACGCAGAAGCATTCCATTTCCATCTGTCCACTATCTGTAGTAATGGACTGTGGTGCTACAGTATGAACAGCAGAGTGTGTGTGTGTGTGTGTGTGTGTGTGTGTGTGTGTGTGTGTGTGTGTGTGTGTGTGTATTTCAAATACCTGTTGGACAACAGGTCTCTCTGTGAATGTGTGCTTGTATGAGGAATATATGAAAGGTTGCTGTCCCTCTTTGTGTGTGGATTGGTGTGTGCGTATGTGAGTTTTTATTTAGGTGTGTGTGTGTGTGTGTGTGTGTGTGTGTGTGTGCAAGTATGCAGGCATGGACTGGCCATGGGGCATACAGGGCAATACCCAGTGGGCAGATGGTCATTTTTGAGCCAGTGCCATCATACTTGTAATTTATTTAGTCATCATTGTCTTGAAGTCCAGTCTATAGGGCTAGTCCAGTTAAATCTCTAATGTTCATGCAATGTGTCCAACTTTCAGTGTTATTTTAGCTTATGAATTTATTACCTCCTCCAAGGAGGTTATGTTTTCGCGGGCGTGTGTGTGTCCGTGTGTGTGTCTGTCCGTCTGTCTGTGTGTGTACAAAATAACTCGAAAAGTGCTGCACGGACTTGGGTGAAATTTCCGGACAATTTCCGTTTGTATTGGGACTAGTAAGAACTGATGGCGATGATGATTTGGGTGGCGATCAGTGATCCAGAACACAAAATCATAAAGTCATTCAGGACAATCAATAAATCACCAGTACAGCCATTTTTTGGTCCCAGTCCGGCTCTGAGTATGTGTGTGTGTGTGTGTGTGTGTGTGTGTGTGTGTGTGTGTACCTGTTGGTAATCGGTCTCTCTCTGATCTGGATGGTGCTGAGTTCCTGCACGGCCATGTTGGCGTTGGGCACGGCGAAGCTCTTCCTCTTGTTCCGCCGCGAGCAGCACGATGACAGACCGCCGCCTCCGCCTGTCGCCGAGGAGATGGACGAGGACCTCGACGACGGCTTCACCATGGAAACCTCCAAACAGCTGGACTTGAACGTCTGCTCATCCACAAACTCATGGTTCTGTCGCAAAACATACCAGAGAGTGAGCCAGACAATATTATGTGTGTGTGTGTGTGTGTGTTTGTGTGTGTTTGTGATGTAGAGAGTGCATGAGATAGATAGATAGATAGATAGATAGATAGATAGATAGATAGATAGATAGAGATAGAGAGGGAGAGTGAGCAAGAGAGAGAAAGAGATAGCCTTTGACACTCTGGCAGTAAAGTGTACTGCTGAGCCATAGAAATAAAAATAAAAGTAGTACGGTAGCCCTACCGCTCATGACAGTTGCTTGATAATTGCCTGTAAAAAATGAGTAAGTGTAGCCAATTATTCTTTAAGAGTCTGTGCTTTTCTAAATCATTCAGTGGCAGTAACTGAAAAAAAGTTAAGTTTGTTTCAGATTGGAAATTCAATGGATATGCAGATATGCATTAAAGCATCACAATATTGGTTGAATATTTGAAATAGAACTAACTTAACTTCATTGGTTGCTTTGTGGAGGTGAACTAACTAACCTGTTACAAAACAGGTTTTGGGTCAGTTAGTAGTTACACTTTAGACACGATCCAATTACACATCCCATACCCCAGGGGGAGCTGGCTGCCTCTGCTGGTGGCCAGTCCAGAAATAGTAATGTAAGAGAGGAAGTCAGGGGCTAGTGGCTGGTGGCATGGGTGAGAAGCTCGGCATGGAGGCTGCGTGTTGGCAGCTGGTAGTGGTTGCGGGATTTTTGTCGGTGGCCCGCCAACCGAGTAACATCAAGAGCAAAACCCATCTTGTTGAACTTCAACCCATCTAGGACTAATGAAATTTTTAATTCAATTTTTAATTCAATTTTATTTGTAGAGCGCTCAAATACAGTGCATTGTCTTGTGGCGCTTTACAGACAGTACAGGAAGCATCCATGAGTATCAGGGGCAAGGAAAACTCCCTTGGCTTTACTAATAGGTAAATAATTAAGACTAAGGCTTGGGCTCGCTAACTGTGTGTTTGTCCCCTGCGGTCGGTCGCCCCTCGTAACACTTCATAGGTTTCATTCTCAGAAGAAGCTGTTTGCCCTTTTCAACTTTGAACTTTTAGTTTGACTTGTTTTTAGTGAAATATTTAATAGGGATTATTATATTTTAATTCTGAGGTTATAAATCATAAATCGTCTTATATTAGAACTTGAGTTTGAGGTCCCTTAAGTGTGGAACTTAAGTAAGAATGAGAGAGAGAGAGAGAGAGAGAGAGAGAGAGAGAGAGAGAGAGAGAGAGAGAGAGAGAGAGAGAAGGAATAAAAGATGGAAGGAGTGAAAGACAAAGAAAAAGTTTTGTTTTAGAAAGCTTTAAAAGCCTGGGGCAGAAGAGAGAGAGAGAGAGAGAGAGAGAGAGAGAGAGAGAGAGAGA
>JAODXP020005529.1:0-52480 GCA_027497455.2 Sardinella longiceps | reverse complement strand
TTTTATTCTTGTACACCCCAACCTTTCTATTGATTTACATTGCTCATCGGAACCCTGTTCCCGACAAGGTTTACCGCGGCCATTTTCTGCATGATGAGTTTGCGTCTGTTCACAGAACCTTGGCTGTGTTTGCTGGCAGGCAGAATCACACACATGAAGTTAATCGCTGACCTCTTTTTTGGACCTTGTGATCCAGAAATGAAGGAGAGGGAGGAGAGAGAGAGAAAGAGAGAGAGAGAGAGAGAGAGAGAGAGAGAGAGAGCGAGAAAGAGAGAATTCATGAGTAACTGAAGCCATTACTGCCCATGTTCCAAGAGGTGGCACTGTCACACATCCTGCAGATACAGATAATAACAAAGGGGCAAGTCTGACGTTAAACAAAAGTCAATTTGATAGTTTAATGTAATGTAATGAGAAATTATTATGACCGCTACAGTGATTGTCAAAGTTTTTTTTTTTTCTCCCGTCATCGACTTCCTGGATTTTTGGTCAACGATTCCCGGGACACCGTAACACCGGGGCACATGAAACTTGGTGGGCATGTAGCCACAGTAGACTTTTACGGAAAAATTCCATTTGGTCCCCGGGGGCCACTCCATCTTTGCGCGCCCCCCACAAAACCCAAAAGATGCAGTTTTTCGTAAAGAACTACCTGACCCGTGACATTGAGGATGATGAAATGTTTATGGAATGTTGGTCTCAAGAGCCCACATCAACTTAGCTTATAACCAGTCATTTGTGATTTGCACCCCCATGGTAAAAAGTGAAAATGCAATATTATACTGCTTTAATTGCCCCTATCTTTAGATCAGATGTTATGAACTGCACCAAATGTAATGTGTATGATGAACCTGACATCTTGTGGGAATGTCAAGTTTTGTGGAATTTCATCCATGGGGGGCTATAAAATGAATTAATTTATATGTACATTTAATGACTGTACAACCATCGACCTGTAGATGGTGCTATTAAGCGAAGGGTTACTGGTTTGGGATGATAGGCCTACTGTCTCACACACACACACACACAGGGCAGAGAATGTGCAGAACTGAGTGGCGGTCATATTTTGTACCGCCATGTGGTACATCTAGTTTGTTTACATTTTCAGGCCAAAATCTGCAGAAGGCGTCACCTGGCAAGACAAGACTACAGCTATAATTTCACTGATCATCCGTCAGCAGTGTATAGGGGCTTATACAGTGCCAGCGGTAGTATTCCATCTCACCTGTGTGTTCATTGGCCTACCTGCTGTAGCCTACTCTTTGAAAAAGACGTTGAGTTGAAACACGTCGGTGCATGTGGCACAAATAAAATGGACTTAATGGCAGTGTTGCCTCAGGACCTTTCTTTATTACAGAAATTAGTTAGTTGAACATTTGATAATTAAAAATCATTTTTTTTATAATCTTGATTAAAGTGTATTTTGCTAATTAGATGCATTGTAAGAGCCAGGTGATCGCTGCCTAGTGGCTCCTCTCAGTTTTCATTTCATTCCCCCAACTAGTCAGGAGAAGAATAATGCAGTTTTGTTTTCAGACACTGAGCTGTGCAAGTGAAACAATGCGAAAACGGATGTTCAAATCAGGCCAGCATTGCAGCGCAGTCATTTTAAAATGAAAGTATATACTTAAAGTGATATGCCACCATTTTGGGAAATGTGATCATTTTCCACCTCCCCTCGAGTTAAATGGTTGAGTTGTATCTTTCTCCAGTCCATCCAGCCATTCTCTGTATCTTGCGGTAGGACTTTTAGCTTGTAGCTTAGCATAGATCATTGAATCAGATTAGACCATTACCATTTCTCATATAGTCTCTCCTACAGTGCTCGTACTGTCTTGTTCAAAAGTCACTATGAATTCTAATGGTTGTGCTGACTTCTGTAGTTGCAAAGAGTATACTAGGATCAAAAATATGTGATCTCTAGGCATTTCCAATTTTTTTGACTGTGTCTGGGTATAACAGCTGTGGCCTGGAGCGCTGCTAGAAATATTGGGCCCTATGAAAAAAAAAATATTTTGGGCCCCTCAAATATTGATTTTAATATTAAAAATTTCTCTGGGCCCCCCTGTCAGTGCTGGGCCCTTTGAATCATCCTAACCCCCCCCCCCCTCCCCACCACCACCAAAATATGAAAGGATCCATTAACCCTTTTTGCTAAAAGATAAGTGGTAGTGTAACTCACAGTGAATGATGCAAAGTGCTGCATGAAGTCAAACCTCCCAAACCTCTCAATTAGAAGCTTGCAACTCGGTTCAAGTTGAACAGACAATGGAGCTTAAGATGTCCACTGCAAATGGGTTCTGAAACAGAAAAATGATTTTTGCATTGACATACAACACACTACACAACACAACACCTGGTTATAACCAGCCCCTCAGTCTACCCTCTCTCTTCGTACGAGGGTCTGGGATCTCGGCTATTGAGAAACGATTGCTTGCTGGAGATGTTTAAATTCAAAACGATTGGAACAGCATTTGAGCGATAGCCTATTGTATTCCCACACCACATTCTTTAAGTTTGCTGAGGTCAATGGCCGGAATCCCATAACCTGACTCCACCAGATGGACTTGCTCCGTTTAAGTAGTTTTGGTTTATTAGTTTCGTTTTCGTTAGTTTAGTTTTGGCTGATTGTGTAAGGCATCTGTCTATCACCATGTATGCTAGTGATCAACCAATCAGACCAACAAAGCATATGATGTACTAACATAGGTAAATGTTCTTTAGACCCGCTTTCCCGTTGCACCACACCTCAACCCGCCTCAAAGCCAACGCTGATTGGTTTGTTCCAAATCAACCAATCAGACCAACAAAGCATATGATGTACTAAACTCAGGGGGTCAGGATTTGGCCGGTTAGCTTTGCTAATTAGCATTGCACTTCCTCGTTGCCATTTTTCCAGAAATTACATCATATCCGACTCCATTTGACATATGCTGATTGGTTAATGCTACACTTTCAGATCATGTGAACGACCCTCCCCGTGCACAAACTTTTGTGGGCGTGCCCAGACTTGCCATCTTTAGCTCATCTCCTTTAATAACATGGGCCCTCATTGGCCCAAATGAAATGGAGTCGGAAGTGAGCTCCATGAAACTCCATCTTGACAACTGAAAAATTTTGTTCAATTTTGGATGAATTCACCAGCCTCAGCATTCCACATTGGAATCATTGAGGCTAGGACTTAATATGTTTCTCCAGGTTTATTAATACCTCCATGGTACTAACATAGGTAGGGTTGGGACTTTTCAGAAATTTTCATGTCTGATTATTCTAGAAATGTTAACAAACAGTTAATCGATTATTTGCGTAGAAAAAAGACGTCATTTGCCCACTTTCAGAGCCATAGTCTACATACATGGGTTTGCGCCCATCTTCCCCACGCAAATTAATGTAAAAAAATCCAGCACATAAAATGCCTTATATTTCTCCAAAGTTATTACAGGCAGTACAGCATTTTGGCCTTCCGCAGCATGGGAGAGCGAAAGTGATCAGTGTGCATTAAGGTGCGAACTTGCACCACATCAACCGTGTAGACCTGGTTGCGATGTTTAGGGATTTCGTGAAGGAATTGACCCCGTCAGTTATTTGAGCTCTAATGTAGCTTTTGTTTATGCTGTTAAATATTTTTTTCGGACTGTACTTTTATCCAGAGCTTAATGACGTCCCAGATTGTGAAATAAAGAATCCAGCTCTTGGCTAGATTTGTCACAATGTTTTGAATGCAGCACAGGCTATCATGAGCATTTTTGAATGCACGACGAAACATGGAACTTTTCTGACCAAAATTGCCAACGGATAACAGCTGGTGATAGGAAGAACTTTCACATAGTTTTGTTCAAACTCAGGACGAGAGGGCGGGCGAGCAAGGCACACAGGTATGCATATTCCAGTGGATCACAAGTTCATGCTTTCCGAGGCAGAGACAATTATTATAAAAAATTGACGCGCTCTGTAATAGCCTTCAGTAGCCAAGTAGGCTACGTTAAATAACGAATAACATTTTTTTCTCAAATTACGTAGGCCTAATAAGCAGTAACCAATTTATCAACAGCATGCCTGTTTCCCTTCACATCGGAGAAAACATCGCGACTAGGCAATGCGCACATACTTTTGCCAAACTAGCTGATATGAGAACAGTTCTCCAGTATCAGACAGCCTTTTAAATGGCGTTGGTAGTAACAGTGTCACTGTAATTGCATTGAAATTTATAAGCTATAGGCCCATGTTTCTTGAGAAATGGTCCCACACTGCTATTCTCCTCCTAACCTCCTTCACCTCTCCTCGTTGTTGCGCAATAGCGTACCGGAAGATGTGGCTGCTCTAATGCGCAATAAATTAAACGATTATTCGCTAAGCTTTAATTTTTATTCGAACAAGCTCTTAACAAACAAATAATCGATAATCGATTATTCATTAACAACCCTAAACATAGGTAAATGTTCTTTAGACCCGCTTCTCGTTGCACCACACCTCAACCCGCCTCAAAGCCAACGCTGATTGGTTCGTTTGTTTGGCAACCGATAGGCGGGCCAAATCAACCAATCAGACCAACGAAGCATATGATGTACTAACATAGGTAAATGTTCTTTAGACCCGCTTCTCGTTGCACCACACCTCAACCCGCCTCAAAGCCAACGCTGATTGGTTCGTTTGTTTGGCAACCTGCTCCAAATTCTTGTCAATGGAGAGTAGCCAGACTGAGCTGCGAGTGAAGACCTGAAGCTCACAAGATCAGTTTGGTCTCACGGGGCTAGAAATCCCAGACCCTCCTAGAGAAGCGTAGACCGAAGGGCTGGTTATGACCAGGCTACCAACACACAGAATCTCTCCTCAAACTCAGCTTTGATAATTTCTAGTGCTTCCAAACAGTTTGATAGCAGGAATGACAAATGGTGGGTCCTGAGTGGCTAAAGTTTGACTTGTAACAAGATAAGTGACATTTCCCTTTTACACCTGTCATTGAAGCAGCTATTTTTAAAGTTTTACCTTAAATGTGCGAGTATATGTCACAGATGAGCTTGCCCTTGCCTTGTAATTGTAGATTCAGTCCATTAAGGAATTCTGCCACTTCAGTCAAAAAGGCGAGATGCCACCTCCACTCAGGATCTGAGAGTTCTGTGACGTTTCTGCCCTTTGACAGGAGGAAAGCTTTGATCTCAGAAAGCAGTTGGTAGAAGCGCTTCAATACTCTTCCACAACTAAGCCATCTGATTTCAGGGTTGGATTTCAGTATGGTAGCCTACTGAACATCACGATACATGCTGTCGAACTCTGAGAGAAATTCCTGGAACTGCAGATGACTTAGTCTGTTCACTCTGATTAAATTTACTCTACTCACCACAAATTTCATGACTGAATCCCACTTGAGCACTTAGCAGCATAGGGCTTGTTGTTTATAAGGCAGTGAACTTTCAATGGCTTCTGAAACCCTCGCTCCTTCATCTCCCCATCACTGATCCCAATAAGTCCCCTCGTGGACTCAACCATGCTTGGCGCCCCATCCGTTGTGACTTTGCAGAGTATGTGCTTGCCTGTAGTGGTGCCCTTCATGCTTTGCAGTGCTGCAAGATACTCTGTTATCTCAAATGTTGAGTTGTACACTTCGCGAATAAAAACCAACAGCTGTGCCGTGTGTTATGTTGTTAGCTTTGTCCAGCGCATGTGTTTCTGTTTCATTTTGTCTTGTAACTGATCGCGGACTCATCTCAAAACTCTGAAATCAGATTTTTTTTTTGGTCAGGACAGACCTTCTCTGATTGCAGCCACACACAATTTCACAAACTCTCCTGCAGTGAAGGCCTTGCCATTCTACAGCACTGGTCCTGCCACACGAAAGATTCGTAATTGTCTTGTGATGTTCATTCACTTGTGTTTGGCCACTCAGGTGATCGTACTTATCCTTATGTCTTGTTTTCGAAATGCCTTTGCAAGTTGTATTCCTTAAAGACACAGACTCCTAGCATAGCAAACAAATTGCCTTGTCCTTGCACTCAATAAAAAAAATCCACAAAGTGGAGCGAAATTAAAGTGTTTATTGATGGAAAGAATTGAGTAAGTGTGTGTCTGTGCGTGTGTGTGTATGTGTGTGCGCGCGCGCGTGTGTGTAAGAGCCTGTGAAACACAGTGTGATAGATTAACTGTTTAAGGGTCAGATGTGCCTTGAAAACAGCAAGCAAACATCCTGATGAAAAGGGGGAGTTTGCGCGTCTTCTGTCCAGATGCAGACACAACTGGAGTGTCCTCTTTAGGTGGAGTAGAAGTGGCAGGATCCATAACACCGGCTGAAGAGGGGAAAATAATCACCAGATAAAATATCATTAAAAAAAGCAAAATTATCAACAGCATCAATTGTCAGCATCAGTAGGCCTATTAATACCTGAGTCTGAAGAAGCACCAGTGGGAGACATCTTGCTGCTTCTTTTTCGCATCTGAATGAGGAAGGGAGGAAACATCTTTTACATCCTCACATAAGTCCTATTGTTATTGCTTTAAAAAGTTGAAAAACGTATTGTATATTTCACAAAGTCAGATTCTTATCGCACCTTGATGTGGAGCCTCATTTTAGGTATCCTCCTCCGTGCTGTAGCTGTTGCTCCAGGCACAGGCTCAAGGGAGCTTCTAGAACTCAGGGCTGATGGAAGTAGAGCTGAAGTTGATCCTGCATCAGGCTGGTGCTGCAGCTCCTTGCCCAGGGTCGCCAGCAAGATTTCATCAAAGGAGACGTCCTGTGTCTCCACAGCCTTCTGCAGGATGGCCCCAGGGCCAAATTCCTTTAGAAGGAACTTGTCCATGGCTTGGTAGATTGCCTTAATCTTTGGGTTGCTTTGATATAACCCAAAGTTAGGAGCTCCTGAGGCACTGCTGAACTCTGAGAGCACTCTCTGAATCAACTCCCGAGAGGTGTCCACCACACTGGGAGAAGCAGTTTGTTGGTCCTTGAGTTTGGCCAGCAGCCTGAGCATCAGAACTGTGACCAAACAGCCATAATCATTGCTGTCAGGACCAATCACAGAGTCCACCGGGGAGCGGTGACCTAGACTGATCTGCTCCTGTGCAAGGGAATCAAGTTCAGCCTGCTTGAGTTCCATGGTTGATTCCACCTGGACAATATCCAGCACCTGGTGGAAGCATTACCCTTGTGAACAAGATCCACTACTTCCCCACGTTTCTGAGGTGCAGAACCTTTGCCAACAGCGGATGATTGCGCACTTCGGGATCTGAAAGGGGGAACTAAGACAGCCTCTTCGCCTGGACTTCACTACCACATGGGGAAGAAGATATGGCTGAAGCAAGTTCTTGATGGCATCCTCTGCATAGGAGTAAACCAGCAGAGAGGGACTTGATGTCCGCTGTGGAGATCCTTCAGAAATCTCAGAACCTGAAATGCTTTTGCCTGCAGCCACAGGAGTTGATGTTTGGCTGTTACCCTGAAGAATGTCTTGTAGCTGACCGACAAGGTTCCTGGCAATCAGATGTATCTTCCCACTCGATAAGAGGCTTTCAAGGATGGTAGTGACACCAGTCAAGTTCTCACTGTGCTCACCAGCTGCGTCAGAGACCACAGATGCTGCTGAATGTTCTTCCTTTTGAGGGTACCAGGCAACAGTTTTTCTTCAAGGATGCCAGGACAGCTTTCATCCTGAAGCATCATTTCAGTCAAAGGACCACTTGTCATTTCAGACGATGCTGCTGAGATACTTCCGACTGAAGTGTCTCCTGATCCAGATGATGTGGCCAGTGAGCTGTGGTTGGGCACAGACAATAGAAACTGTTAGTGAAGATACAAATAAGGACATAATATGTTATTGAATAGTCCGCACATCTACTAATTTGATAGACTGTGTGAGTATTAATATCACTTGCTATGCATTTGTTGTGTCATACCTACATGGTTTCAGACAAGAAACTCATCTTCATTCAGCCTGAGACTATTAATGTTGATAGATACCTTTCTGTTCCTGTGGATGATGAGGAGCTGCTGCCAGTAGCTTCCTTGTCCACAGAGACATAGGCTGGTATAATCACGGCGATGGAGCTAAGACGCACCACTTTCATTATGGACGTACAAAGCTCTGAAAACTGAGTCCTTGTCATCTGCAGTCAGCAAAAACAAATTTTATTGTGACAACAACAACAACAACAACAACAACAACAAAAAACATCTTTATAACTTGATTCAAATGTTAATTTTAAATTGAACCAATCATCCAATCTGAATGGAACAGAAACAGTAGGCTAGTACGTACAGGAGTGTTGAGTAGGCTGCTGAAAACCATCCACTCCCTGCAGAAAAGAATTAGTATTTATATTTCAGTCATTTGTTGTAAATTATAAATAAATAAAGTTAAATTAATAAGAGAAGAAAAAACAACTGCAAGCATAACATACTCATCAGAGAAATTCTGTATGCAGTCTTGTAAGGAAGAGTCTGTGGCAGATTCTGAATTGGAACTATCCGAGTGTCCTGATGAACAGCCTTCATGCTGAGAAGGATCTGCTAGTCATGGCATTAATGAAACATGATTTAAACACAAGCAGTTGATACAAAAATAGCCAAAACAGTGGAATTAGCCAATTCAAAGTGTATGTCAAGTGGAACACCATAACTTATTTAGAAACAAAACTGACCTGTTTCAGCGTTAAAAACAATCTTCACTTGATTCTCTTTCATGTTTTTGAAAGAAAATGATTCAAATTATTGAGTTAACAGAACATGTTAGTATTCAAGAGACTAAGTCTCTGAAAATGTTCTCAGAAATGAATGAGACTATGAATGCCTTGCACTTATGTCTCTGCTTGCACAGTTATCAGAGCAAATGACAGAACATTAGAATTGTTACATCACAAAGCTGAGTGACATCATCAAGAAAATTCCCAGTGGTGTCCAAGAAATCCATTATGTATGTAATGAGTTGATCAGAAATCAGAAGATTTAATTAATTGAAAAAGTGCAGTTGTTATTTTTACTGAACTGCAGTTAGGCTACTACATTTAGTAAGGAAAGTACTTCAACTTGCTCATATTTTTGTGAGAATGTGAATTATCTCGGTCCTCTTGGTAGTAGCCTACTGTACATGTGTAACTAACACTGTAGATGTAGTTATGATGAATAAACCGCTCTCTCAACAGAATGTTTAGTGCTTGATAAGATATTATGAAGAGGGTTTAGCCTATTTGCTTGTAAAATCCAGCCCCTTGTTAGGCTTTGCTTCATACAGAGGATCTACAAAGTAATAAGCTATTAATGGGTGTGCCCAATATACTGTAAGCATTGAAACAAATGAACAAACAAGATGAGGTACTTTGTTATACCAAGGGGGAAATTCATGAACAAAAGCAAATAAACACATAATTGATTATTTCAGTCTCTGAATACACAGGGTTTTTAACCACTTTATACACATAATTATGGTTGTACTGGCCTCATCGAGTGGATACTCAACTATCCAGTGCGTATAAACAGCTAGCAAGGTGAACAAAGAAAATCAACGCCACGGGGTCTTCAATTCTTTTTCTCCTTCCTTTATTTACACCAAACTCAGTGCAAAAATGGCTGTAAAACTGTAACAGACAAATAAAGATGTCTTTTTACTCAAAATGTCTTGTCAAATTCCTCACAGAAATCATGAATGCTTAACACTTTCGTTTTCAACTGAGCACATGTAAGACTAGCCGCCATTACACGGAGAAATCATATTAAGTAGAACCTGTCCACATTTTACTATTCACTTTTCTTAACATGCTATCACATGAAATAAAACATTACTTACGGGCATTGCCCTCGTGGGGTTGGAAAGACTTTAGAAGTAGATTATGCAGTAACTTTTAAGCAATAAGGAACACGGAGCAGTTTACTCTGTTGAAGTCTCGTTCGTACTGAACAGGAAATGAAAACGTCTTTCTGTAGAAATCATTGAATTACCACTTGTGGCCTGTAGATGGCGCTCAAACACCATGCATAACTATTAGAAACAATATTCAGGAACAGAAAAAGGAATTTATGGTCACTGAGACCATGACACTCCCTGCCTGGTATCTTAAGGATACCATATCTATGCACCCTTAAGAATATTTAGACACATTATCTAAACACACTCAACATCTTGTTTAGGAGATAACAGTAACACAAGTTCAGTAACTGGTCTTTTGTACACTTTAGGAATGCCTTGACGGATTGCTCGGACTTCAACAGTCCTGACGACACAGTCCTTTCTGAGAAAAGTCTTTGTGACCATTGCCTTAGGCCAGTGGTTCTTTGGCACAGAAAAGTCTTTCATTGGACGCATATTTCCGATATTGCTCTGCTTGGAGCAATCTGTTTCATTCTGTATGTTGGTGAACTCGTTAGGATAACTTTCCTGTTGCATGTTCATGATCAAAAGTTTCTTTGCCTTTTCTAGATTCTCTGGCGTGACTGCTTTTTCACAGGTGTGCCACCCTCTGCACGTGTTGTCTTTGTTTGTTTGCATAAAACACTGAGCAATATGAATCAATAGGGCGACTGCTCTCAATACAGACGTCCACTTTGAAAAGCGCTCAAAGCGGTCAGTTCCTAGGCAGTGCTGTGTGGTTTGAGTGACTAGCACCGATGCCTGAGGCCTAATCTCAGAGTCTGATTCTGGGTCAATAAGGTCAAAACATTGCTGATGATCAGCAGAAGGCTTACCAGACAGAAAATCCGGACCGGTCAGCCAGTTGGTGTCTTTCAGAGACGCAGCAGGGACAGATCGGGAGCCATGGTCGGCTGGATTGAGCTCTGATGGGACATATTTCCACTGTCCGGGTGAAGTTGCTTGCCGGATGCGTTGCACCCTATTGCTCACATAAACATAAAATCTTCTCTGCTCATTGCTAATATAGCCTAGAACAACTTTACTGTCTGAAAAGAATGAGACGGACTCCATGTGCAAGTCCATGCTGCTCACAACAGTCTCAGCTATTTCCACAGCGAGGACTGCTGCGCAGAGTTCGAGTCTGGGAATTGTGGTTTCTTTCACTGGTGCCAGCTTTGCCTTGCCAAGCACGAATCCAACTTCAGAGTGTCCGTCTGCATTGGTCACTTTCAGATAAGCAACCGCAGCAATCGCTTTGGTGGACGCATCTGCAAACACACACAACTCCCTTGAGCTCGCAGCAGAGGTCGAGAGAGATGTGTAGCAGCGGGGGATCTGTATGTCTTGAAGACACTGCAATGATGTTTTCCATTTCAACCACTCTGCTTTCAGGTGTTCTGGTAGTGGAGAGTCCCACTCACCGTTTTCCAAAGTGAGCTCTCTCAGCAGGCATCTCCCTTGTATGGTGACGGGTGAGAGAAAGCCGAGTGGGTCGAATATGCTGTTTATGGTGGAGAGTACGCCTCTGCGTGTGAAAGGCTTGTCGTCTCTCTGCACTTGAAAGGTGAATGTGTCTGTTATTATGTTCCAGCTTATCCCCAGGCTACGTTGCATGGGAACATCGTCAGTGGTAAAGTCTAGATCTTTTATGCTGCTTGCACGGTCTTCTGGGGGAATTCAGCCATGACAGCTGCACTGTTAGACGTGATCTTGTGCAGCCGGAGGCGGCTGTGGGAGAGCATCTCTTGTGCTCGCTTCACTACACTGATGGCTTCTGTCTCTGTTGCAAATGACTTGATAGCGTCGTCAACATAAAAGTCTCTGTCAATAAATGCTCTAACGTCTGAGCCAAATTCAGATTCTGCTTCTTTTGCTGCCCTCCTGAGGCAGTATGTTGCTACAGCAGGTGATGGCGTATTGCCGAACACATGCACACGCATTCTGTAGTCTACGATGTCATTGTCCAAGTCATTGTCTCGGAACCAAAGAAACCTCAAGTAGTCTCTGTGCTCCTCTTTGACGACAAAGCAATAGAACATGTGTTGGATATCTGCGGTCACAGCAATTTTTTCCTTTCTGAACCTAATGAGAACGCCTAACAGGTCATTGTTCAGGTCTGGGCCTTTCAGCAGGATGTTGTTAAGAGAAATCCCTTCATATTGTGCACTTGAATCAAACACTATCCTGATCTGTTCAGGTTTTTTGGGGTGGTAGATGCCAAAGGACGGCAAATACCAGCTTTCTTGTCCTTCCTGGAGGACTGGAGCGATCTCAGCATGCTGACTATCAATCATTTTTTGCATAAACTGCATGTAATGTTCTTTCATGGCAGGTTTTTTCTCTAATGTGTGGCAGACTGACTTTAGTCTTTTCATTGCATAGTCTCTGTTATTTGGCAGACGTTGCCTTGGAGACCGAAAAGGTAGGGGTGCAACCCAGCTTTGAGTGTTATCTTGAGTTACCTCATTGTCCATTATGTTCAGGAATTTGAGGTCTTCGATGGACGGAGCAGGCTGATGGTCGTTGTCAGAGCACTGAAAGATGGAGGACTCCAGGTCATCCCTGCAGAGGAGAGAAGCAGTGTGGGCGGCAGCGCGCTGAGGCGGAGGGACATGCAGAACGGAGCAGCTGTGTGGAGGGTCTTTCACACGCAGGTGGCTGTAGCAGGGTGTGAGGTAGCTGGGCCTACCACTTTCTAGGACACTTGTTTTGAGGGAAGTGACTGAGGAGGGGCGGTGCGCTGTGCCAAGGCACACGTCTCCAATCACTACCCAGCCAATGTCTAGCTTCTGAGCGAAAGGAGCATTACTGGGGCCATTGATTTGTTTTCTGATCTTATGTATTCTCAAAATGTCTCTTCCTAACAACAACAGTATTTGTGCATTGTTGTCTAAGGGGGGTATCTCACTGGCTATGCACCTCAGGTGAGGGTGATGCAAAGCAGCATTGGGCGTCGGGATCTCTGACCTGTTATTCGGTAGTTCATTGCACTCAATCAGGACAGGAAGAGGGAGACAAGTCTTCTCGTCTAGAGATTCTAACATGTAGCCGTGTGCTCTCCTACCTGATGTCTCTATGCTCCCTGCACATGTCTTTAGGGTGTACATAGATGGGGTGCTCTCGTCACTGAACATGTCAAAGAATTCTGATCGTGCAAGGGACTTATTACTTTGCTCGTCTATGATCGCATACACATTGGTTGCTATTTCTCTCTGGCCTTGTGGATAAACTTTAACTAGGCAGATTTTGGAGCAGCCCCTAGCACTCATTCCTTCACCGCATACCTCAGTGCATTTGGACGAAACAGTCTCTTGTGTCTGTTGGTTCTCATTGCCCTCCCTGCCGTCAGCTGATGAGGGTGGAGGTGGTTTTGCTTTCCATGGTGATGGACCGGGGTGAAGGGCTTCGATGTGTTTGTTGCTCTGGCATTCTGCGCATGTAACAGCTTTATCACAGTTCTTTGCTATGTGTGTGTTTGAAGCACAACAGCTGAAGCAGATAGAATTGTCTCTGAGATATTGCTTACGATCAGTTAACAGTTTGTCCCTAAAACTCCTGCATTCTCTTAATGAATGGGGCTTTTTATGAATTGGACAGTGTTTGCTAAGGTCTAGAGTGTCAGCATCAGGCTCACCTTTCTGGCTGGACTCAGCAACTTGTGTTTTGTTGACTGCAACAGGCTGGTTCACTTTACCCTGCGCGCCTTTGGGCTTTTCTCTGTTTGTGGCAGGCGGAGAGGGTACAGTGACTCTGAAACTGGGGTCGTTTCTTGCTTTGGCTTGGCTTTGAATGAACTGGACGAATACGCTGAATGGGGGAAAAGAGACATGATGCTCACGCTTGATTTGTGATCCGTAGAACATCCACCTCTCCTGCAGATTGTAGGGGAGTTTTTCCACAATTGGAGCGACTCCTCTTGCTGTGTCCAAAAACGCCATTCCAGGAAGGAATCCGTCCTGTTTTGCAGCATACAGTTCCTGTAGTAGGTCTGCTAGTTCTCGCAGCTTGGCTGGCTCTCTATTGGATATTTTAGGGAAGCTCTCCAGTCTAGCGAACAGCGCCCCCTCGATGGCTTCTGGAGTGCCATAGCATTCTTCGATGCGTTGCCAGATGGCGTTGAGGCCACCCTGGGGGTCTCTGATGTAGGCTGCTCTTAGCCTGCGTGCCTGTTCAGACGACTCTTTGCCGAGCCATTTGACCAGGAGGTCAGTCTCTTCCGCTACCGTCAGGCCTATATTGTCTATTGCGTTGCAGAATGAGGCTTTCCAAGCCCAGTAGCTCTCTGCCTTATCGTCGAACTTTGTCAGTCCTGTGGAGACTAGCTGATTCCTAGCAATGAACTTGGCCAGTTCAGCAGTTGGAGAGCTGTGGCCATTTCGGTCGGGTGTGTGATGCAGCGAAGCAGGATGTTGAGGCGGATCAGGTGGCTTGAAGTCTTTTACTCCCTGCCATGCTGTGTTGCTGGTTTGCAGTGGGTTGCGGTACTCAGCTGGAGGCGGCGGTGGTTGCTGCCACGGTTGTAGTGGTGTCTGCTCTGGGGGCCATGCTGGTGTGTGTGTCCACGGCTGCGCTGCAGATATTGTCTGTGGCTGTGGTGGAGGTCTGGTAGGAGGCTGTGGTGTTGGGCATGCAGGTGGAAACGAGTGGCTTTGTAGGTTGGGTGGAACAGTGTGACTCTCTATCTTTACCTCTCTCTGTGGCGGTGCGACTCGTGCAGTGAAGTACCTCTGGTCCAAATCTGACCCAGGTTCCCCGAGACTATGTTCATCCTCTAATTCAGCTTGAAGAGCTGCAGCCTCAGCTATTGCAGCTTCCATCTCCTTCTTACACTGCAATGCCTCTAATTCAGCCTCTACTTTAGCTGTGCGTAGTTCTGATTCAGCTTTCTGAAGTTTCAGTGCCATCTCTCTGTCTGAGTAGGCAGCTTTGGCTCTTGCTGCTTGAGCTTTAGCCTTTGCACTAGCTAACAATGTGCTTTTACGAGAACTGTGAGTTGATCCCCGTTGGGATAGAGCACGGTCTGAGCCTGTTGTAGACTGATGAGATCTCACCTCTAAGTCTTTCAGTTCGGATTCTGTAACGTCAGGAAGCGCCATTTCCACGCAGAGTTCCATGTCTTACGGAGCAGGGGCAAGTCTGGACAAATCCCTATCTGGTCGGAGCGCGGGTTAATGGCGTCGTCTTGACGGGCGAAGAGCTATCGTTTTGGCTAGCAGCAGGTGAAGTTCTGTCTTCTACTTGACAGGCGAAGGTCTGCCCTTTTACTGTACTGGCCTCATCGAGTGGATACTCAACTATCCAGTGCGTATAAACAGCTAGCAAGGTGAACAAAGAAAATCAACGCCACGGGGTCTTCAATTCTTTTTCTCCTTCCTTTATTTACACCAAACTCAGTGCAAAAATGGCTGTAAAACTGTAACAGACAAATAAAGATGTCTTTTTACTCAAAATGTCTTGTCAAATTCCTCACAGAAATCATGAATGCTTAACACTTTCGTTTTCAACTGAGCACATGTAAGACTAGCCGCCATTACACGGAGAAATCATATTAAGTAGAACCTGTCCACATTTTACTATTCACTTTTCTTAACATGCTATCACATGAAATAAAACATTACTTACGGGCATTGCCCTCGTGGGGTTGGAAAGACTTTAGAAGTAGATTATGCAGTAACTTTTAAGCAATAAGGAACACGGAGCAGTTTACTCTGTTGAAGTCTCGTTCGTACTGAACAGGAAATGAAAACGTCTTTCTGTAGAAATCATTGAATTACCACTTGTGGCCTGTAGATGGCGCTCAAACACCATGCATAACTATTAGAAACAATATTCAGGAACACAAAAAGGAATTTATGGTCACTGAGACCATGACAATGTTAGTAATGCCATTTTTGATTGGTGTATAATTTTGTGCTCTTATAAAGTGAGAGTGGATATTGGACAGATAATGTCTGTTCTATCTTGTTTATGTCAATTTGAATCCATTTAATTTAAAAATGCCAAGAAACAAGCACATGCATATTAGATTTTAGCTCAAAAACAAAACAAATTAAACCAAGATAAATAAGTAGGCTAAATATTTTCTCTGATATTTCATCTTATATATTCAATTTTTTCTTCAATACATTAGGCTAGTATTTGGATTTTGCCCCACACCACTCTGGCCCTTCCCTTTACACACACACACACACACACACACACACACACACACACACACACACACACACACACACCCATATGCCTTGCATTGTTCTCATTGTAGCAGATTTTGACTCGCTTATGATGTCCAGCTATGCAGCTTCCACACCTGTTGCCTCCAGCAATGTCAAGTCTGACAGGTTGGCTTTGTGACATTCTGATCAACCTGGTCACACCAGAATGTCCTTTTCAAACAGCTGAATCATCAAGTCTTTTTTAAAACTCAAAGCCCTATAATGCTCTTGCTTGCACTCCTAATTTAGTTGTCAACCACCATCACTGGGCACTAGTACATAGTGTTCTCTCTCGGTAGCCAACGCTGCAGGGACTCTGGCATGCCACTGTATCCCATAGACATACCCATAATTAACTCAAAAGCTTGACATATTGGAAGTGGAACCTGCATCATATACTTAGATGTCAGTGGAGTTACTGTAATCACTAATGTAGTCCTATCTCCTGTTATCACCCGGTGGAATGAAATAGGCTACTGTTTTCTGATTGATTGACAGGATGTCTGCTATTGAGAACATAACAGGACAGATGAGGCATTTCTAAAAAGTTTCACCAGCATTCCATATAGGATCTTTAGAATGGTAACTATAACAACAGTAGCAGCCTTGTGGATCTACTTTCATATGAAAATAGTACCCCAACCTAACAGGTTAACTTCTTTCAAAATGGAGTCTCATGTTTCTTTTATTTTTTAAACAACTGATTTCCATTTACTGTATACGAGTTGCAACCAGGTGATAAGTGGGCCTTGGGCATTGAACTCAACACTGTCCAGACTGATTGAGTGTCCTGTTTTGGTGATTCTTTCACTTGATTCTATCATTAACAAGTTTGAGGTAAAGCATTTGTGAACAAACCTTTTTGTTGAAATTGTCAAGTTTCTTATTATATTGCAGAATTTGAGGCTAGAATGGAGGTTTAAAAATGTAACCATGTACTGTGTAGACTTTCACTCTGCTTTGATCCATGGTGAAAGACGTGATGGGTGGAAACAATTGTAAGTGTAACCATCTTCAGACAAGTATCTGCGTGTAACTGAAAGTAAAAGAATTTCCTTCTGAATGTGCAGGAGCAACAGGTCAAACCACAGATGGAAAGTACCATCATACTCAACGACGGGGGTCACACTTCATAAAATCAAATATTGAAAAGGTATATGAAAGACATCTGAGAAGGTAACTGTAAATGAATAACACCTTGACAATAATAGTTTGAAAGTAATTTAAAACAATGTACTTTTAGTTTCTGTTGATATTTGAAAAAAAAAGAAGAAGAAACCTCATTATAGAAAAGGGGAAATGATGTGTGGTGACCATAGTATGTTCCATTTGCAGTTAACCACTTGCTTTTGTGATGAATAGTTCACGTCAGAAGCCATACTTTTTGTGAAGAAATGTCTTTTTTTTCGTATCTTTGGAGTTGCTTTGCAAGTGTTCGTATCTCTCTGTTTGTTTATATAGCCATCATTTTGTTGGGCGGCTGCTCAAGGATTGTTGATGGGGTCATCAGATAAGTGGATTTTGAAGATATCTTTTAGGGCAGGAATTCAATGAGCTGCTTTACCAAGTGGACCACAGAAGGCCTGGTAACGTGCTGACCGGTTGTGCTGCCAAATATCATGCAGTAAGTTCTGTGTCTGATTGTAGCATGCAAACATCTGAGAAAACTGTTTGTTACCATGTAGACATACGTACATGTAAGTTAGAATACAGTATTTATGTGAAAATCATGCCGTAACTTTTTTAAATTGTATTTTGCTGTAATATATCATGTTGAATGGCAGGCTCTCATTGCTTGAGTCCCAGATTTAGTGTAGAAAGAAAATGAAAGAGAGACTTGTTTCCCATGCCATCATCACAACCAAACCATTGGCAATTTCAAGTTTAAATTTTCGAAGACACATGCAAAAGTGTAGCTTTAAATAGCCTACTCACACCAACCCTCAGTCTTTATCCATAAAACACATTTATGACCCTTATAGAAATCCACTATAGTTTATGGTACAGTACAGTAAATTGTATATCAAAATCATTGACATGTTTTACTAAAATGCTAAAAGTATATTTCAAGTTTTAGCTAAGTATTTTTGTTTATGATGTGGTGGTGGGGGAATTGTGCAATGCTTTATGTAGAACCATCTGCTAAGATCCCATAATTATACATGCTGTAGCCTGAGGGGTGTGTGTGTGTGTGTGTGTGTGTGTGTGTGTGTGTGTGTGAGAGAGAGAGAGAGAGAGAGAGTGTGTGTGTGTGAGAGAGAGAGAGAGTGCGAGAGAGAGAGAGAGAGAGAGAGAGAGAGAGAGAGAGAGAGAGAGAGAGAGAGAGAGAGAGAGAGTGTGTGTGTGTGTGTGAGAGAGAGAGAGAGAGTGCGAGAGAGAGAGAAAGAGAAAGAATGAATGAGTGAGTGACTGAAGCCATTACTGCCCATGTTCCAATAGGTGGCACTGTCGTGCACCCTGCAGATACAGATAATAGCAAAGGGGCTAAAGTCTGAGGTCAAACAAAAGTCAATTTGATAGTTTAATGTAATGTAGGCCTAATGAGAAAATATATGCTTACATTTTCAGGCCAAAATCTGCAGAAGACATCACCTGGCAAGACTACAACTATAATTTCACTGATCATCCGTCAGCAGTGTATAGGGCTTATACAGTGCCAGCGGCAGTATTCCATCTCACCTGTGTGTGCATTGGCCTACCTGCTGTACTCTGGGTCCTCTATGTAGGGTTCCAACGTGTAGTGTTACAATATATGCATGGAGACATCAGAATCTCCATCTACACAGTCTTTCTCCTCCTCACTGATGTTGTGGAGCTTTGCCTAATTCCAGTCATAGTGGTATCAGTTCTGACTAAAGACTCCACAACTAGCGCCAACAAAGATTTGATCATATTTGCAATTGATTCGGCGAGGCTGTGTGGTTTGTGTTTCCACCAATTTGTGGCGCAGGAGAGTATTCTGTCTTCTAGAGTCTCCCCTCCATTCCATTCTATTCCAATATGTCTCACTATTTGTCTCTGTACCTTCTTCAACCTCATTTATCCATTACTTCTGGTGCTTGTAGCATTTGTCCTGTTTGGAGGAGCTGTTGCTGCAGCAGTGCATACGTCCTTTAAAGCATTATGGTCACGTGCTGACCCAACCACAAACCACATACCTAATGAGACTAAACATGTGCTTGCAGTAGCAATGGGAACCCTTTTATTCTTGTACACCCCAACCTTTATATTGATTTGCATTGCTTATAGGAACCCTGTTGCTGACCAGGTCAGAGTGGCAATTTTCTGCTTCATGAGTTTGCGTCTGATTACAGAACCTTGGCTTTGTTTGCTGGCAGGCAAAATCACACACATAAAGTTCATCACTGACCTCTAACATCAGATGCATTTTTGGAATTTGTGATATGAGTTTGTTAAGGATTTGATCATTAATTTTTTTGGATCATTAAAATGTTTCTATCTTGATGAAAGTGCACATTTGTAAAAATAAATAATAATAATAATAATATTAATAATAATAAAAAAATAAAAAATGGATATGTCTTCTGATTTACTATGACCTACATGCCATAGTACTTTTTAATTGCCTTGGTGTCTTGCCCTGAATATCTCTTCTTTCCAAAATTGCATATAGATACATACAGATTTCTCTCTCTCTCTCTCTCTCTCTCTCTCTCTCTCTCTCTCTCTCTCTCTCTCTCTCACACACACACACACACACACTATGCTATATTTTGTAATAAATGGTAGAAATAACCATACACAAACCTGGCTGAATCAGTGTAAACATGTCAATGAGGAAGCCTAAAACGGTAGACATACCCTAGTAGCATTAACAAATTGTTTTGCTATACAGGTACATCTAGAAAAAAAAAAACAAAGGGCCTCAGTGGTTCTCCCAAGTCTGATCGGACTAACCACTTTGGTTTATCCTTGTTGGGATTTGCCTAGATGTACCCTAGTACTATAAGGCTGTGCAGAGAGAAGCTGAAAGACAGCCACTGATTGCACCAGTTGGATTGAGCCCAATCTACAGTAGCCCATCTATCACACTTTGATGTTATAGTCTATGTTACAGATAGATTAGAATGAAGAAGAATGACCCAAGAGCTACATGCATGCAGCCAGAATTCAGGCATTTATTTGTAACAATGAAAATCACAGTCTGATATTTCAACTTAGTATCATTTAGCCTACTGTGAAAGTTGATAATTGTGATCTTTTTGGTTACACTTTATTTGAAGGTACCATCATAAGACTGACATGACACTGTCATTAACTATGACATGAATGTCATGAATCTGTCATAAACTGTCATAAACTTTATACACCTGTCATGACATGACGTCATGTCAATAACAGTGTCATGTAAGTCTTATGACGGTACCTTCAAATAAAGTGTTACCGATTTGTTTGTTTTTTATAAGCATGAACATATTTTGAACAGAGAGTTTTATGAAAGTTTTATTGTAAAATAGTGATAATGGTTAAAGTAATAGGCAGCAACAGATTATTCAGCAGACATGAAGATGGAATAGTCACATCATCTGAAACATACACAGTTTCTCTGAAATGAACCCCTTCCTTATTCGACTTGGGGCACTCACCCTGCAGAACAGATAGTCTGTACTGTGCCAGTGGTTCTGGATCTAAGAAAGTTTTTGCTGTGTAGAGTCCACTGTCTGTTCTCTGGACAGTAATCAGCCGTAGACAGAATGTTTCAATGTTGAACTCCACTCTGCCTGTGTACTGCACACTGATGTCTGCATATTTAAAGCTGGGATGAAAGGTCATAATCTTCTCAGTTCTGTTGAAGAACCATGTGAAGCCTTGTGAGTTTGTGTTGTTCTGAGTTGATAGAGTCATGTCCACTGAATCCCCCTCCAGAACACAAATATCCTCAGCACCAGACACTGCAATGGCACATGTAGTGTTAGAGTAAAGCATAATTTACACTGAGAATGTGAGTCATGTACACCTTTTTTTACGGCATTGGACACTGGACACACAAAATATTACAGCAGGTATAGCAGGTATTTACTTCATATACAGAATTCTGGCATCGGATTCAATGAAAGCAAATGATCAATGAAAAGTTATTGATCAAGCACACAGACATAAACTATGGCTAAAACACTTTGGATTTAATATAATTCTAATAGCTGTTGCTGTAAAATCACTATTCAGTTTTTTCCAATTGCTATCAAACTAAATTTTACTGCTATCAAAAAGTTTACTGTTTTTTTGTGTACATATTTGTTTATTCCATAATATTTGCATTATGATAAACCTTTTAATTATGCCCAATGGTGTACTGGTTGAACAAAATAATTAAAATGAATGAAGGTTTGTCACAAAGATTTAATTTGGCAATAAACAGTCTGTAATGTAATTAATAAAATATTTCTCACCTGCTCTTGCTGAAAGGAGCACCACTCCAAACACCATCACTGATAACATCATTTGGAATGTACAGTACATTGTTCTTCACAATTTTCGTTGTGCTCTGTTGCTAGGTTAATCACTGCTCTTAACTGTGGAGTAAAATCTTCTTTAAATCTTTTCTTCTATGTATGCTCATTTCCTGTTCTTTTATGTATGCTCATTTCCTGTCTATACTCACGGAAGCAACATGAGAGGAATGGGTGGTTATGCTCAGAGCAAAGTGTATGTTTGCGCCCACAAGACTTTCCACTTTACTACTGTGCCGAGACCATGACCATGTTTCTGAACAGACCTCAGACTTCAGTGGTGTACAAGTACACCTGTTTTGTTTTGACACGGCAAATTAGATATACAGTAAACACACAATTATCGACAAATTTACCACACAACACTCTAAATACACTCTGCAACTCAATGAATTGATTTGAAAATAGAGTCACCTTTACATTTTTATTAACCATCCTCTTTACAGGGCTTTGTTCATTTATTGTGCGTAATGCAAGCTGAAGAGACTTGGAGCTTACCTCCAAATGCTTTAAAATATACAGGTGCTACTGTGAAACTAGAAGAGTGGGGTTTCACTGTACGCTCATCGCCCACTTTGTGGTTTTTCAGGTTGAAGATTTGAGTCCAACTAGGCCTAAGTGTAGCGGATGTCAGCTAGCCGATGTCGCTATGAGGTCTGGGGCTAGACTTCATGAGAAGACCTCGCACAAGATATGACTGATTTGCATAAGACAATGCAGATAGCACTAACAAGCCCTATAAAGACCGATCACTTTACCTTGGTCTTTATGTGTGGCCATTCAGATATGGATTAGTGTCCCAATTACAGATTTTTTTTTTACCATCTATTTTTTTGGACAAAACCCCTTACTGAATTGATCTGCAATTCTGCACAGTTGTGTTGGATAAAAGTTTCTGCTAATTACCAGGCGGCTTTTATTTTAACTTATATCTCCCATAAATTGGCAAATGGCCGATCTTCTTTGATAGGCTACACATGAGATGATAACTCTGTTATTTCATGGACAACTGAAAAGCCTTGTCTCCAGAACACGTCCAGTGTCCACTGCCTGTACAGTGTTCTAGGGACTTGCTGCCATCTAGTGGTATCATACAGTAGTGCCAAGTCAGGATCAAACAGATAGTAGTGTTACATAACAGTAATGTACAAGAACTGTAAGTCATCCTCACGAGAAGTCGTAATTGTGTGAAACCAAAAACCACTTTGTTAAGATGGGATAAGTTATGTTTTTATTATCGCAGCTTACTTTTGTTTTGTCAATCATATAACCCCCCCCCCCCCCCAAAGAAAAAATAAAAAAAAAATGATAATTACTATTATTATAATTATTATAATTAATAATAATAATAATGACGCAGCACACCTCATCGTATTATCATGGCCTAGAACAAGAGGATAAAAATCAACAAAGTCAAATAGCCATTGCTGCTAATTTCCATTTTTTCTATTTTTTTAGTACTCTTATGGTACTTATGGTAGCTATTAGTTACTCTACTATATGCATGTCGAGCTTCTACAACAAAGGAGAAATTCTGAGCCCCAAACCCCTCCCCTTTCTTGTGTGTGAGACTTCAGCACTGAAGTCTCAAAGCAGGCAAACCTTAAGGGATTTGGGGTGTTCATTTTCTGCAAATGGGTGATAGAAAACTCTTCTGTTCAAATTATAGGTCTATATCATAATGTGTAGTGATTGTTTTGGTTTAGTTTTATTTTTTGAGCTCTTGGTTATTAGATGGAACTCCAGCAGCCAAGTTTATAACACCAGATAGATAAACCGCTCACAAAAAGTAAGGAAACTTGACTTTGGCCCATTATATCTCCCCTTCAATAATACCAATCCCTAAAGTGTTTTATATCTTTTTTATCGTTGGTTTGTCACCTTCACAATGAGGTAAAGCTTGTAAGCATCGGACAATCATGGAATGTGCAACACAGCCAAACGTGTGAGTAGTGCCAACCAAAAATGTGCCAAAATGGCCATGGTAATAGGGTTCTGCTGCATCTGATTTTGGGCTTCAAGTGCTGCCAGATTATTGCATGTCACTGATGTGCCTAAATTAGCACCTGAGCATGGGTTCAGCAACTTGGTGGGTTTGTGGTTTCTCCTAGCAGCAACACTGGTGGAAAGATGCCATGTTTGTTCCTTCAGGATAGGGCCTGTGCAATAGGGCAACCTGAGGCTGGTGTCCCAGCATGCGGCACGGTCTTTGGTATTTTTTGCCCTCAACGGTGCCTTCCAGGGAGCGCTGCCTTCAAGGCACTATACTCCACTTAGGGTTAGGATGAGGGTTGAGGGGGTTAGGGTTAGGGATAGGGAAAGGGTGGTGCCTTTTAGGCTGTGCTACCTGGAAGATGCTGTTGGGGGCAAAAAAAACCATTGAGCTAATGGCACCATCATTGGTGTCAGTGGTACCATTTCCAAACTTAGGACCAAGTTCCATGAGACTGCGGAAGCTAAAGACAGACTAAGACATGGCCGTCTCAAGAAGACAACACCCCAAGAAGACAGGTTCCTCACTTTTGCTGCACTAAGGAACCGTAGATTCACTGCCAGAGACTTGCTCAAACTGCTCAAATCTTCCACACGTTACTGAGGGCCCTGAGTGTAAAGTGTATGGCCAACATGTTTGTTTGTTCTTGTCCTCATTTCTTTGGGTGAGTGCAATCTTCAATGCTCCAAGCAACAAAGGCTATACCAATGAAACAGTATAGCAGGCCATTTTGGCACATTTTTGGTTGGCACTACTCACACGTTTGGCTGTGTTGCGCGTTCCATGATTGGCCCATGCTTACAAGCTATACCTCATTGTAAAGGTGACAAACCAACGATAAAAATGATAAACACTTTAGGGAGTGATATTATTAAAGGGGAGATATAATGGCTCAAAGTCAAGTTTCCTTACTTTTTGTGAGCGGTTTATTTAAAAATGGGGGGCGATCTTTACACTGAAATTGAACGCCCTTATTCTCAAGTAAGTACATTACAAGTGTCACCAATGCATGTGTCTGGATGTCTACTTTAATTTGATACCAAATACTTCTATTTTAGGCGGAGATATACCAGTACCAAAGCTTCCAAAAAGACAATGAAGCAAAACCGGATCACCCACGATTGTAATTTTCAGCGCTCGCGTGCGCAATAATAATTAAAAAAAAACTTCGGAGTGCCCGTGATGCCGCCCTCAAGACAATGGCGCCCTGGGCGACTGCCCATATTGCCCATGCCAGAAACCGCTCCTGAAGATTAATACACTAAAATTATACTGTATGTCATTGAAGGTCAATTAAAAGTCATTTAAAATGGTTAATACAATAAAATAATGCCTGGCACACTTGAGAGGGTGGAAGGAATCACTGAATTCAAAAACTAAATGAATAAATATGAAAATTAATAACTGATTTGAAAAACAAAGAAAAACTGTCCATTCAAAAATCTACAACAACAACAACAACAACAACAACAACAACAAAAAACTAGCCAAGAGCACAAAGACTTGTCCAAGTTCAGTAGACGAAAAGTAGGAGTAGGCTATAGAAAATAAAGAGAAAAAACAAAAAACAAAAGAGGAGACCATCCCCATAACTGAATATTTCATTATTAAAAATATTTAAGAAAATGATGAGTACGAGATAAGAAGAAATTCTACACTGTGAAAAACGATTTGTAATGGTTACTTGAAAAATGTGTGGAAACTCGTTGCCTCAAATGAGTTAAGTAAATATAACTTATCTTTTTTCAAGTTAAAAGCTCTTTACATCTAAATTGTTACTCAACTCATTTGAGGCAAAAGAGTTTCCACACGTTTTTCAAGTAACCATTACAAATCATTTTTTACAGTGTAGACATAAAAATAATAGGCCTAATGAATATTTCATCATTGAAAATCATTTTAAAAAATTAATAGTTAATACCTTCACCTATTAAAACTATCTCCACTTTCATTGTATAGTGCCCATAGAACAACCAAGAAATTGAAAAAAATTATTTGGAGGGACATTGGAGGGACACAGACATTGGTTATTTGTACTCTAATTTATTACTTAATACTAAAGGACTCTTTCAGACTCTCCTCAGCCTGTTTTTTGGTGATTGTTTTCCATGCCGGAATATCAGCAGTTTGTGCACTATACCTTGCAGCAAACTCATTGTTGAATTTTGCCATGACATACTTCCAGTAATCAGAGGTTAGAATGCTGGGGTCAGCTGGAATGTGCCAGTCAGGGAAAATTTCACGGTACTTTTTATAAGGATGATACTGATCATTTGTCTCATTAGCATGCAAACTCAGCATTACTGACCACTGCCGAAGAACAGATTCCAGTCACTAATTTCCCTGATGCTATAAATCTGTATGTGCCAAGTCCCTCAGGCCTATAGATTGAAGCACAGTGATCTTTGTGAGCCTCACTCAATACAAATCACACCACATCCAATGATGTCTATCAATGCCAGACCAGACCATCACCAGGTTTTCATTGTCATTATTGGGCGATTCAAGCGGTACAAGAGACCTCAAGCTCCCCTTCGACCTTCCGTGAATTGGGAACGATTAGCAAGGGTCAGTCTACTGCTCCATTTCGAGATGGAAGAAAAACACCAAGTTCTTCAACTTCAAATGATTGTAGTGACGGGAATGGTGGTGACCATCCCTGGCCCTACTTAGAGTCCATGGCCAAACAGACTATTTTAGCCAAATAAATGTAAAACAGTAATATTCAAACTTTTGACTGCTTTCTTTAATATACACAGTACTTCTACTTTTACTTTCAGTACTTGAGTAGCAATTTTTAAAATACTTTTATGCAATACTTAGGTACAAAACATTTTGAATACTTTAGTACTTCCACTTAAGTATGGTGTTTAAAGAACACTTTTACTTCCACTCAAGTCATTTTTTTGATATGGTACTTTTACTTCCACTCCACTCCTCTTCTCCAGTACTTTATACAACTCTGCAAGTGACTACAAAAGTGGTTGAAACAGTGCTTGTTAAAGCAGCCACATAACGTTACCTGTTTGTGCTACTTTACTCCCTTGCAGAGGCGAGAACTTGTTTGGCAGACATGAATTATATTCCAGAATCTTCCTTAAACATTAACCATGATGTTACAATAGCCTGTCATGACACATGAGCCTTACAATACCCATAATGAGCAAGTACAACAAAGCTATCAGGATATCTTGTCTATCTGTTCACGATAAGTTGCTGGGTTGCCATATCTGAGTATTTGATTTCTTGTGCAAGCACCATGCAATAATTACAGGTTTATCCAAAAGTGAAACTAATAGAAAAGCATTTTCACTGCATTCACTGTCCCTGTTTTCATAGAAAATGCACTTCTATTAACAAATATAAATTAATTTCACTTTTGAATAAATCTATAATTTCGCTAGATGCATATAGCAAGATCTGGCAATGTAAGAACACATCTGAAGAGACGTCTTTTATGCTGGCATTAGTAATGCTCATGATAGGCCATTGTCATGGTCAGTAATGTTTGAACACAAAAAAGGAAGATTTTGGAAGATTTTTCACGTCTTCAAAACACAAGTTTTCGTCTCTGCCACTGAAGGAGTAGTTATAGCAGAATTGACTTGGATTAGCTGGAGCCAGAGTGTAAACAGGTATGTTGCTGCTTTGACAAGCAAACTGCTTTAACCACTATTCAGTCATTTGAAGTCATACACTCTTCAGTTCTGCGTTGTAAGGTGTTCAATGATGTTGCACAGCTTTGGGGGTGATATTTGGAGCATATTAAGATGTTCAAAACAGTTTAAAATTCTGCCCCAATGGGTTAGCTGGCGGCACTAATTCTCGCTAATAATCTCCGAAAAGTGACGTAACTCCGCCCAATTCGGGCCAAGTTAGTCTTATGTTTTCAGTGGAAATGCAAGCCAAAAGCGGGGTAGTGTAGTTTGGGGCCAAGTAGATACCAGGCTGAGTAGGTCCTGGACTGTATCGAAAAGCAGCATTAGTGATTTTCAATGCCTTCAATGAAGTGTGAGAGTGAATGGGCAAATGGCTTTACATTTGCATTGCCAAGAGCTATGACTGCATCAATGGAATCCTTTGGAATGACCAATTTTGCTTCAAGCCGTCTACATATGTTGGGAATAAATTCCTTAATGGTGGCCTGTGGATCTGTCTGTTCCTGGGCTGTTTGAATAGCCTGTCGTATTTCAATTGTGATTGTTTTTAGATATTTCTCCTCCATTTGGGACATGTTATTTCCACTGGAAAAGTGCTCAATAATCCGGTCATATATCCAGTCTTTCACAAACTGTTCATAAGTGTACCTCACATAGTTTTCAAAGTTGCCTTCCGACAGCAACTCTTTCAGGAGAGAATATTAATATAAGTAAATAAACAAATGCATAGTTTGCATTGCGATTGACAATAATGCATGTTATTTGAAAAAATTGTGCAATAGAAAAAGTCATTATGAAAAGAAAAAGCCATTATGCATAATATTCCAATATTTACATTTGGGCAATTCCACGAAAAAGTAAACCTCACCTTATAACTTCAAGTCTCATCTACATGGACATACAAATTCTTTCAGAAAACAAAGGATATCTTTTTGTTAAAACTTTTACCCTATTCAGCTATAATGTAAGTCTATGGAGGGGCTTATAATGGGCATAAGTGGGTGATAACACACACAAAGCTGCAATGCTATCAGTTATTTTTTACTGTTATATTACTATTTCTGTCGTTACAGGTTGAAATCCACCATTCACAATTGTTTTGTATGGTTTTGGAAGGGTTTTTCCAGGCGTCACGTCCATAACGTCACATCCATAACGGCATTTCTCCCAATGAAAAACAACTTTTTTACATTTACATTTGAAATTAAGTCTTTCTCCGTCTTTACTGAGGTGTCCTGTTTGGTGTGAATGTAGTAATATTTACATTTCTCTAGAAATTTCACACACTACACAGCAAAAACTACTCCCTCTCAAAGGTTTGTCCGTTTTTCGTCACGTCCATAACGCAAATTGAAAGGCTCATATTCTTATAATGTAAATCATGATATTATTTTTTTGTGTTTGCCTATATTCAGCCATGGAGTTTGCATAAGAATATGAACAAAATTATGAAATACTGCTAGGCTTGCGGAGGTTGTGTGGCATTTTGTTCATCAATAATGCATGAAAATGTCACGTCCATAACGCTGGAATTGCCCATTTACATTTATGCATTTGGCAGACGCTACAACACACTACCGGTAATGCCTACTGGGAGTGTCATTTGTTAATAGGAGAGCAAGTGCAAGAGTTTAGAAGTGCTTGATCTGAGCATTCCAGGTAGTTGAAGGATCAGTGCATTCCAGGTAGTTGAACTACAAGAGATACCTTTGAAAGAGCTGGTCTTAAAAGTTTCTGGAAAGTAGAGATAGAGTGCCTGTTGTTCTAATAGTCTTGGGAAGACTATTCCACCAGTTAGGAACAATGCATGAGAAGAGCCTAGATTGACAGCAACCCTTGGTTGAGCGGAGTGATTGGGGGTTAGCATATGGTTTGATGATGGCTTTCAGGTAGACTGGAGCAGTTCCATCCAGTACCCTGTAAGCCCACATTAGTGACTTGAATTTCATGCGAGCAGCTAGGGGCAGCCAGAGGAGCTCCATGAACAGCAGAGAGACATGTTCTATCTTTGACTGGTTGAGGACCAGGTATGCAACAGCCTTCTGGATCATCAGTAGTGGTTCCACTGCACAGGCTGGTAGACCTGTTAGAAGGGCATTGCAATAGTTCAGTTCAGTAATGAAATACAGGCTACTTAAAATAGCCGACGTGTACCACTGCCAGTAGTTTGATAGACAGGATTTTAGTAAAGAAACTAGTCCTGAACTAAAATAGAATAGAATGGAGTAGGCCGCATTCCATATCACAGGATGAGATAGGAGTAGGTCTGTCCGAATGAGACCACATTCAGGTCTCCCTATCTCAGCCTTCTCTGTTGTGACCTACCTACCTGCCGTTTTATCCTTGCCTGAACCTGTAGCCTAGAGTTATGTGTTACAGTTTACTAGCACAAACATGTAGGCCTACACATAAGCTGGGTGAGCTACCTTCCACAAGTACTTTTCCATAGGGTTATACCAACAGGGCAAGGTAACTCAAGCACTATAGCGTAATATGTTTACATTATGAAATAACAATACATTTCAAACTTCCTAAATCATTTTGAAGACTTTAGGGAGCAAAGGTTAATTAAATGGCCACAGATTGCCTAGCTTGCCATTACACACAGTGGGAGTCAATATTGTACCATATCAAGGCTCAATCACAACGCAAAGAAACAGCTTATGTTACACATGTGATGAAGAAATATCAAAATATGAAAACACAAACTTATCACAATACATTGCGGGGAGATGCAGCAAAGTCTACCATACTCACATCACATACAGACATCACATGGCATTTAATGGGTGAGTTCCCCTGCTCCACGGTTTGACAAATGGATGCTCACAGACCCAATGTTATTATTAATTAAGGTTGGATTTGTTATATTTCCATTCTTTTTTGCAGTGTTTCCTGGGGAAAAAAGAATTTGTAATAGTTAAATGTAAACTCATCGCTTCAAACGAGTTGAGTAGGTTACTTTGAACCAACTGATAATGGTACCTTCATAGCATTCAGTATAACTTACTTGAAACAAGGTTGCTCTTACTACTGGGCAATTCCATATCAACTCAACACCAAAATTTTGACACCTTGGTTCATCTATGAACAGGCTTACAATAACTTTAAAAAGTGCACTGGTAGTTTATCTAGATGTTGACACAGACATCTTCAGAATGTCGAAGTTTGTGGTGAACAGTGAGTACTGTATAAATCAGGGCTATTCAATTGGCGGCCCGCGGTCCACATGCGGCCGGCATGATGCGTCACCTTTAAAACAAAAATATCGTCTCCAAAACTCAATATGTCTTACAATTTGCAGATAATTAATAAATAGATAATGGGTCCCTAAACTACAACAATTTAAGTGGCCCTCCAAAATATTTCCTAATGTATTTTCCACCGTTCATTCTCTATGGCGATTCTAATTCTGCATTCCATTTGTCTCGGCAACTTGGATGGACGGACGGACGTCACGTCCGCTAAAAACACAACAAACTTTGTCTCGATTGCATTCCATTTCATTGATAAATTCGGATGGAAGGTGGAAGCAAAATAAATTGAATATTGACCAAGACAGAGGAATACATTACAATCTTACTATAATGAATGATGTATAATACCATATCATTCTGTGCACTGTCTGTAATCACGTATTACACCAACAAATAACACTTTAGAACAACCATGAATCCCTGGGCTACATTACTAGTGAACTGGCAGTAGCATATAGGCTACTGGCCATATGCTGGGAGCTGACTGTTTTTGGACTTTGCTTAAACTAGATTCTTGCAGTCTAACTTTATTTTTGCTCTGTCCAATAAAACTAATGTCCTAATGTTATCTAGTTGGTTGTCATTCAGTGAAATGTCACTTCTCAATTTAAAATGTTAGTTAGCTAGTTAATGTTAATGCTAATGTTAGCTCGCTACAAACAGTAGCCTAGTCCAGGCCCGGCGTTATGGGCGGGCCCTGGGGTGCCGTGCCCGCCCTGGATGGCACTTGTGCCCGCCCTGGACGCCCACCAACGGACCTGTCACATTTATGCTTAGTTTACACTACCCCGGGTCTTCGAGAAACCGGTTATCTTCCCCTCCCCCGAGTAAGAAAACAATCGCATTTACACAAACATCAAAAACGGCTAAGAAAGGCGGTGACAATTAACCACCACGTCACAGTTTTAGCAAAGATCTTTCAAGGGAGCAACATCGTGGCAGATGGCCACAAACGTGAAGTGTTTCGGTCTGCATTAGCAGCAGTGTCACATTAACGTTACGTCACATCATTAACATTTTCCCTTAAGAAATTATAGAATGATATTAATGTATGTGTGCCATAATATTGTCTGTGATCATTAATGAATCCAACAAATGACAATTCAATCGCTCCTCTGCAAAACAATGTTGTATGAACCAAGTCTGCTTTTTAGCTTTAGACAGAGAGGGTTTGTTTGGCAGTTACCATGACGACATAGCTATATGCTAACTATAAGCTAGTCGTTTTGGACTTTGCTCAAACCTCACATATTGCTGTAAACTATGTTTACATTTGCTCTGTCCAGTTAAAATGAACTCAGTAATGTTACCCGCAGGCTGTCAATAAATTAAATCTCAAATATAAATGTAAAACATTACGTTAGCTAGATCGCTAGCGTTAGCTCGCTAACAACTTGAAATTTTAGTAGGCTATTTACTGCCTGGCAGCTTCATCTGATAGAAATACCAACAGTAACAGTTTACAACATTAGTCTTGAAATCATGTTTAACACTTACAGAATATGAGAGATACATGCCAAAAAAACCTGATAACTCCAAAAAGACGATTTATTGGTAAAAGTCCTGACATCATTCAAAACTATAGGTGGTGCCCCTTGTGAAAATAGAACTGCTATGCGCGAACGTAGGTGCTTCTCGTTTGATCCAACAGTCTTTGGTGCTAGAGCTCCGGTTATGGGTAGTTACACAAATCTCTGAAGACGGGGTTCTCCGACATCTCCACCTTGCCCGGAGTTTGTGGGATTCTCCGTCTTCACCTTCGGGTAAGTGTAACAGAGAGGTGCAACCGCAGAGAAACATGTGCGTCTTTATGGTTATCTGAGTTTGTGTAAACGGGGTCTTAGGTTATACCGCCACCACTGACTGAATCAAAAGATCGGAAATATAACCTCGACATCTAGGACTATAACTACGTAATAGATTATATCTTGATTTAGTTTCATGACATTGATCGAACATAGTATTTCAGCTATGCATTTTGTTGCCTATGATGTGCAACTGTGGCTTCTGCGGTTGCTTGCTGGTTCAATTCAGAATGAGAATGCAGTAGCCTCGGAGGCGCAGACGGCTGCTTTTTTATTATTAAAACGGCAGCTTTTATTCAAACACATCTAGAGCTGACCTTTGGAAATAACTTTGCAGTGTACTACTACAGTCAGTAGGCCTACAGTTTAGTGGTCGTGTAGATGGCGCACTGTGTTCGATCTGTCTTTTTGCTTACAAGCTTGGCCAATGGATAGGACAAAAATGACGGAAAAAACACAAACCCACTACTTTCCCCGTTATTGTCTCCGTCGACTTCTCTGTCACAGAATATGCAAGAGAATCTAAACGTGAATGAATAAATCCATGTATATTTTTATGTTAAATGTGTCAATAGGCAAATTCATTTGAAGGAGTTATCTGAATGGGTTAGTTAGTCTATCTATTGCTGATGAAATGGTGCGATTTTGCTCTATTCGTGATTAAATAGGCTCATGTTTTCAGGGTATTCGCCTATTTTCTTTTGTGTGAAAACTTGACAAAAAGCAGTAGGGCCTAGCCTTTTTTTGAGAGTGTCCATGACACCGCAACATCACACTAGGCTATGCATTCTTTTTTTTTTTTTTAGCTCATCATGTGCACTGTATGTGAATTACATGTTTCTGATAATGGCCATATGCGAGTAGTCAGGTTCGTGCAGGTGCGCTTTTGGTCTCACAGCGAGTGGAAGGGCAAAGTGGAGGGGGAATAGCCCTCTCCCTTGCTGGAGCGGGCAGCCGTAGGCTGAGTGCAACTGATAAGTTAGTGAAGTCTAAACCAGGCCAGTAATTCCTTCGAAATAAGCATACATTCATATATTCATTCATAATATTGTGAATCCAAGCCTACAATGTCACAATCAATTTTTCCTGGGTTGTGCGAAATCTTGGCGTTTCAAAACAAGCGCATTAAATGGTAATGCAAAAGTAGAGTGCAACAAGCCGTAGACCTAATTAATGCACGCATGATGTCCTCTACCTTCAACCCCAAACCCAAACGAACTCTCCTATGCGAATGTGAGAAAAGAGTATCTCCGTTTTTCCTAGACATGTCCTTAACATATACTATCACAGATTAAAAATAAATAAATTCGTGCCCCCCCTCAAGTAACGCAGTGCCCGCTCACCAATTTGCGTCTGGCGCCGGGTCTGGCCTAGTCTATAGGCTACAATCTTTGACAATAGCTCTAGACATTTCTATGGACAATAGCTACCTGAAGTGAAATGGAAGTTCATTTAGTCTTAAAACGAACAGTAAGTAGTAAGTAAGTAAGTAATTTTTATTTATATAGTGTATTTATCGACCGAAAGGCCACTCAAAGCGCTTAAGACAGACAAGCACAAAAGACGTAGACAAAACATAAAAGAGTCAATCAGTCCGTGAAGCAGGCTATGGTGCATGTCTTCAGAGACGGGGAGGCAGACAGAAGCCTTGTAGAGCTAGATGCTCCATCCAGCAGGTCAGCCAGCAAACTGAAGGGAATTCGGCAACGTTATCGATAACGTTTCAAGCCAACAGTCCGAAGTAGCAATCTCTTTAAGATGCATTGGGAGGCGGCACTGTCGATAGATCCAGTTGTGGTAGGCCTAGTGACTGGTGTTCATAACAGTTCGGCTGACCTGAAAACGGTGGCTCTCAGTCTCATGGAGAGAACATCTGCCCGTCTCTGCTTCAGTTGTCGATGGAGCAACGCAACCACCAGTAGTTTTTCCTCACTCGTCCCGATGTTTCCATTGGCCGGCAGGACATCCAACTAACAACATAACTTAAACATTCTTGACGAAGAATTGTATTTGTGCGCTATACAAATAAAATTTAATTGAATTGAATTGAAAACATTCCGAAAAAGACACGTACACGTAGCGACTGTTTTCAAATAGACGAATATGGACACGTTACGACAAGACAAGACACAAAATAAATTAAATTATAAAAACATCAAACAAAAACAGCAGCTAGACGGAGCGGCATACTCGCCCGCGTCCCCATAACCTAGCAACCTGTACAGCATAGCCTAAACTGCTGGTCTTGAAATGATATCAAACACTTACTTGTCATGTCACAAACTTTATTTTACTCTGTGCATGTAATCCAGGGGGTTGTCATTTGAAATGCCACAAGTGGTGTTAGCTAGTTCGTTAGCGTTAGCTTGCTAACAGCAGCACTTTGCTGTCTGCCCGCCCTGAAACGTTATTTTTTCCAAAAACGAAATGCAATAATTCCAAAAAGATGATGCAATGATGTAATGATACCGAAAATGTGTGGATTACAAGCCTACTATTCAAATTTGTGATATGAGAGAGGCTACAAAAAGTAGGCTTCTGAATCAGACTACTATCCTAGTGCTTCTTTCAATGGGCATCTAAAGCTCGGTGTACTCTATGCTGGTCCGAATTTCCGAAGCTCTCTGAGTAGCCCCCAGCTGCGGACTTGCATCCTCAATGTGGGCTGGGCTCAATGTTGAGCACAACCCTCATTGCTAAGCTTCAGCCTATGAGCAACGCCTGGTTGAAAATCCTTTCTTCCATGGCCATTCTTCTTCTTCTTCTTCTTTGGGTTTTTATGGCGGTTGGCAACCAACTAAAAAGGAGCATTACCGCCACCTACTGGGCTGGAGTGTGAATCAGGTAGACATTGGATTAAACTGGAAGGAAAGAAAAGAAAAGGAAAAAAAAAAAAAAAAAAAAAAAAAAAGGCGGGAGTTATATTCTCTGGGCTAGCCCAGTGTCCTTAAGAAATCTGAGCACAAGGTGATGTAAGTGGCTGGATGCCTTACTCAAAATGCCGGGTAGGTTGAAACTGCTGTTTTTGATTCTGCTGAGTGAAAGACAGAGGTTGTTCCTCTCTTCCTGATATTGCCTGCAATGAAATATGACATGTTCTACGGTTTCTGGGACATTGCAAAAGTCACAGTTACCTGAATTGTGCTTTCCTATTATTTTGAGTGTGCTGTTAAGCCCTGTATGCCCTATTCTCAGCCGGGTTATCATGACTTCGTCTTTTCTGCATCTGTCTTCATTCCGTCCTTTGTCCACCTGTTTCTGAATACTGAATAAATGTCTGCCTTTTTCACACTCCACCCAGGATTCCTGCCAGACTGACTTAACATGCTTCTTTATGAGGATCTTGGCCTCAGCCTTACTCATAGGAATGAGTAGGTCTGCTTCCTCATGATTAAGAGACTGCTTTGCTAGCTTGTCCGCCTGCTCATTGCCAGCTACTCCAGCATGAGCTGGTACCCAAAGAAACCTAGCTTCTATTCCCACTTCTTCAAGATGGTACAGAATGCTGTATATTTCGTTGAGGAGGTCACCCCTGAACGATCTCCCTGACTGAATACTTTGAAGAACTGAATAGCTGTCTGAAATGATAACCGGGCTGTGGACTTTGTTGTCTAGTATCCATTTCAAGGCTAACCAGATAGCTACTACTTCTGTAGTATACACAGACAAGTTACCGTCTATTCGTTTCTGGATATTCACCCCACTATGTGGAATATGCACAGCAGACCCAGCACACTCCCTTTCAGGATCCTTAGACCCATCAGTGAATATGTGTGTATGGTGAGGAAAATGTAATAGCAGGTAATTATGTACAATTATTTCTATTGGAATCTCTTTCGGTTTATTTTTAATTGCCATATGAATGCTCAGGTCTACATGAGGTAAAGGTACACGCCATGGTTGTATGGTGGGTAGTGGTACAACAGGACTGTACTGCAGTTGATGCAGCCCTAAACTTTCTGCTTTCGCATCGCCTACCCACCCAAAACTTCTAAAGTTTGATTTGTAATGCTCCCAGCAGTCATTTAAAATATTCTTAGCTGGATGATCACTGTACTGACCTCTGAGATTGGCCCAGTAAGTTAGCATCAGTTGGACTCTCCTGATTCTTAATGGCATCTCACCAATCTCTACCTGCATTGCTGGTACTGGGGATGTTTTAAAACATCCACTACAGATCCTCAAGGCCTGAGCTTGTAATACATCTAAAACTTTTGTGTTAGACTCTGCTGAGGACATATATGCAACACAACCATAGTCAAAAACAGACCTCATGAGTGCCCAATATACATTAAGCAAAGCTGCTCTACTTGCTCCCCAGGACTGTCCTGACAGGCAGCGGAGAATGTTGAGAACCTTTTTGCACTTGCTTTCAACTTTACTAATGTGCACTTTCCATGTTAATTTTTCATCAAACCATACCCCAAGAAATCTAATAGCCTTTACTTGTTCTAAAGGTTGGTCATAAAGTTTCAGAGAGAATGGAGTGATTTTGTGCTTCCTTGAGAAACAGATCACTTGAGTCTTTGACACTGAAAGCTTAAAGCCCCACTCATTTGCCCAGTTTTCCACTTTTGTTATTGCCGTCTGCATTTTTGACTTAACATGTAAAATATTACGACCTCTGACCCATAAGGCACCATCATCTGCATATAGGGACTTGCCTATACCTAAATCTATGTTTAGGAAGACGTCATTAATCATGATATTGAACAATAATGGGCTGCACACGCTACCTTGCGGTGTACCATTTTCCACTGAATAACTTTCAGAATACTCTGTGCCAACCCTTACCTGAATCTTCCTGTCAAATAAAAAGTCCAACACCCAGTTGTATGCCTTACCACCTACTCCCAAGGACTCTAACTTAATTAGCAGACCCTCCTTCCAAAGCATGTCATAGGCTTTCTCTATGTCAAAGAATACTGCCACAACTGTCTCCTTATTGGTCTGTGCCTTCCTAATGTCAGACTCTAAACATAGGACAGAGTCCATTGTATTACGGCCTTTACGGAAACCGCTCTGATAGGGAGAGAAAAGGCCATTACTTTCCATATAGTAGGCTACTCGTTCTGTGACTATCCTTTCCATAACTTTACCCAGTTGAGAAGTTAATGCTATAGGCCTATAGCTACAAGGATCAGAGGGTTCTTTTCCTGGCTTAAGAACTGGAACAATAATTGAATATTTCCATACAGATGGAAGGTGCCCAGACTCCCACACATTATTGAACAATCTCAACACCATTCTTAGAGAATCGTCTGTCAGGTTTCCTAGCATTTTGTAACAAACCATGTCCTTTCCTGGGGTAGATTGCTTGGAAGATATAATAGCTTTCTTCAGTTCAAACATAGTAAGGGGCAGATCCAAAGGGTTATCTGAGCTCTCCTTCTGAACTAGGACAGTTGGGTGCTTTCTTAAAATGCTCTCTCTGATTGCCCCAGCCTCTGTGGTCAGGTTCCCAGAGCTATGGACCTTCCTGAAGGTCTGAGCTAACAGCTCAGCTTTTTCCCTATTGGTACTGGCTACTCTGCTTTCACTGATCAAGACTGGTAACTCATAACTCCTTCTAATCCCTCCCATTCTTTTTATCATGCCCCATACATCAGACAGCTTCACAGTCCTTCCTATACTATTACAGTATTCCCTCCAAAAGGTACGCTTTCTTGCTTTGATTGTTTTCCTAACAACTGCCTGAGCTCTCTTATATTCAATCAGAGCGTGTTGGGAGTGACACTTTTTGAGATCCTTAAACGCCTTATTTCTTGCCTTGACTGCTATGCTGCAATCCTTATTCCACCATGGAACATTCTTATTTCTCCTGTTTCCTTTAACTTTAGGAATAGATTCCTCAGCTGATTTTATTATTTCATCAACCAGTACCTTATTAAATTCATTGACATTATTTCTTCCATCCCCCTTAGTTTGAGGAGTCTCAATGTACATAAAACTTGAAAATTTTCCCAGTTTGCATTATCCAATTTCCACCTTGGGATCCTTTCAATCTTATCACTGCACATTTCTGCTCCTATTTTAGTTAATATAGGGTAATGATCACTACCAATCGTAGTTCTCTTTACTACTCTCCATGAGCTTATACCTGCTAGGGAACTGGATAAGAATGTCAGGTCAATGACAGATTCTGTGTTACTAATACCATTGTATCGTGTGCCTTCTCCATTGTTAATACATACCAAACTTTTGCTATCAATAAACTCCTCAACTGCATACCCATTTGAGTCTGTGTGATCACTGCCCCAGAGCAAATGGTGTGAATTAAAGTCTCCACACCAGACCACTTCACCCACCACTGGCTCTAAAATATTTTCCAGGATATTCTCGTCAAGCTTCTCACAGGGGTTATAGTAGTTCACAATATTCACTGGGCCTCTTTTAGTCCATATCTTAGTCACAATTGACTCGTGGTCCTTATTAACTCCAAGGACTTTGTAGCTGATTCCACTTTGGATAAAAGTTGCAACTCCACCACCTCTACCATTTCCTCTATCCCTTCTAATTGCAGTATATCCCTTAATGATGAAGTCTAACTCAGGCTTCAGCCAGGTTTCCTGCACACAAATTATATTAGGTCTTTTCTTTAGATTTGTCAATATACTTCTTGAACTCTTGACCATTCGCAATCAAGCTTCTAGCATTCCATTGTAATACTATCAGCAGCATTAGACTAAAAATCATTGCCTGAGGTTAACATAGGTTGAGAAGGTTCTATCATAGCTTGAGAAGGACTGTCCGTGTTTAGGTTGTCTCTTACGGTTTCCCAAAGTAATCCTTTGATGCCAAGGTACTTGTCAGCCGCCCTCACGATTATCTTTATCCTTTCAGTCCGACTCTGGGTTTGAGCTGAACAATTAATTATTTCTGCCATAAAGAGGACAAACTCGCTCTTATTGATTACAAGACCTTCCTTTTCCAACTTATTACACCCCTCACAATTATTAGTGGGTTTATTCTTATTGGCTCCTCTTTGTTCATTTTGCTTTGGTAATGGCACAATTCTGGGAACTTTCTTTACGGCTTCTGAATAGCTTATGCCTTGGGTAGCTTTAACTTTCTGCACCTCTTTAGCTCGTTTGCTAAACTCACAACCTTGGTAGGCTGCACTGTGTTCGCCACCGCAGTTACAACACTTTTTGTAGTCTTTATCGCAATTCTCGTATTCGTGCTCTCCACCACATTTGCTACATCTTATTTTGCCCTTACAAACGGCTGCTACATGCCCAAACCTTTGACATTTGTAGCATCGGAGCGGTGGAGGGATGTAAAGCTTAACACCATAACACATGAAGCCAATAAACACTTTATCCGGCAATTCCTTCTCTTCAAATGTTATCATTACCGACAAGCTATCACAGATTTCACCATTTCTCTTGGTCTTAAGACGCTTAATTGCATTCACTTTAACTTTCTTGATGTTCTCTTTCAGTGTTTCTTCAGTCATATCAATTGGGATTCCTGTAATGACACCCCTCGTGAGCTTTTTATCATTAGCTTTTGAACACTGTACGGGCTTCCCGTTGATCTTTTGCACCTTTAAAGCTTTACCATATTGCTCCGTGTTATTACAAAAGACTAGCAGTTGCCCGCTTTGCAACACTTTAGCACTTCTCACCTCACCCATTTCCTTGTTTAGACCCTTCGTAAGTAGGATGGGATTCCATTCCTTAAAAGTGGTACCTGCCTCCGTCAGCTTAATAAACACTTTTAGGCTTTCTCTGTCATACCTTTCTGAATCAGATCTAGAGTCCACAGTGTCTGGTTTTTTCCTCTTTTTCTTTTTATTTTTATAGTATTCCCACACCTCACTCTGACGACCGCTGGAACCACCAAACTGAAACAATTCTCTCTCACTTCCTGACTCGTCACTTCCACTTCCATCCTCCATCTCCTGTCCAGTCACAACCCAGCTGTTGCCAACCGCGCCCGACGTCCCCTCCGTGACCGAACCCCAATGCTAAGCCGTTACTGCCAGTTAGAAAAGCAGAATTCCTTCCATGGCCATTGTAAAGTTGTGCGTGTTTTCAGGGCCACGGCTGAGAATTTCCTGGGGAAAGCGAACGGTTAAACCATAGGCAACAAAACTAAACACATAACGTTAACATGACAAAAAAATTTGCTCCGTGCAAATGACATACGCAAAAACAAGACAAGATTGAGTCAAGTTTAAACAGGGTCACTGCTGAGAACGATTAAAGGGGAGCGTGTCTATGTTCCCACAGCTCTATATTCCCACAGCTCTATATTCTCTCATTTCTAAGAGTTTTATTTTCTTTCTTTCTTCAGTCAGGTACTATAGTCCCACATTTCTACCCCTGCCCCCTATGTAAGTTCAAGCAAGATTCGATCTTTGGTATTATTTGCCCTCAATGGTGCCTTCCAGGTAGTGGGGTTAGGTTTAGGGTAAGGGTAGGGTTCTTTTATGTTGTGCTGCCTAGATTTATATTTGCAATGAAAACGATCTTCATCCACTCTTGTTTTCAGAACGTTTTGCATCCACATTCCACAACGATTTTATATTCATCCACCTCAGCGATCATTTTTGAAATCGACCACAGCAATCATTTTTGGATTAATTTTCATTTTCATAATCTTCCATTCTTATGTGAACGGAAGGGCTAACTGGATAAATATTACCTGTATTGGTGTGAACATGCCCTTATCGGAACATATTGCTGTGGGAAAATAGGGTCTATTTTTTTTTTTTTTTTTACAAATCTTTATAATGTGAGAGCATGGCGCTGTGGGAACATAGGGCCCAATTTCCCAAATTTCCTAAGAAATGTGGGAACATAGGGCTGTGGGAACATAGGGCCTAATTTCCAAAAATTCTGTGAAAAATAAAAAATCCTAACAAATGTGGGAACATAGAGCTGTGGGAACCTATTAACTCATTGACTGCCAGCCATTTTCAGAATAGAGCGTTCCATACTGCCAGAGGTTTTGGGGGATTTTGACTGTTTTTAAAGAGCCACAGAATATTATGTGTTACGACTACATAAACAATGAAACTACCACAAGAAAGAGCAGACTCTCTTCTTTCACCAGAAAAAAAAAGTTCGTTTCTACCCCTTTCCATTGCTTAGAAATCAGCAGGCGAACATAAGCTACTTTCTCCAAACATTCCCGTTTTTTATCAAAAAAGGGAGAAAATTAGCGTTTTGTTTGACAACGTTAGTGTCTTGGATGCGCGTTTTTTTCGGTCTATTAGCACGTCAAACATCAGGAAAATGTCTTCCTTTGATAAGACCACAAAAACAACAGTAACAGGGGGCTTTTGGTAATAAAATAGGCATTGTTGTAACAAGGTAAATATATGCTATTTACAGGCTGTGACAGCGATAACTGAGTGATCAACATCCGGCTCGCAAATTCTTACCTGACCCGGAACTGTGAGCTAGCTGGGCACTGAAACAAGTCACAACTGCTATTTCCGTTTGCCCAAGGTTGATCTCCTTCATCTCCCACGATCGGAACACTACTCGAACTACTATGGCAGTGACACATACTCTGATCGAGTGTGAACTGCCTAAACTTCTCCGATTTACGTCTGCACTTTGCTAGCGGCATATTTAGCCATGTCATTAGCTTTCTCTACTTCTCCCTTGGCTATACCTATGAATCTCTGCTGATCTCACATCCAAAGTGACACACTGCCACCCTCAGGATCAATTTGGAACAACAATTTTCGACGGAGAATTCTGATATTTACAGACAAGGTTCCCTAGGTCTTTCTGCAGCCCGCCCCATTAAAAAACACAGTTGACGTCTAAAGACGTCATTGGCAGTGAACGGTAGTATTTCAGTTGACGTCTAAAGACGTCATTGGCAGTCAATGAGTTAAACAGTGTATAGGCATGAAACATAAATCGTAATAGGCCTAGTACACGAAACAGTCACTCAGTCCATTGGAAACTTAGCCTACGTGTCGTGAGGAAGTGAATGGTTAATATGGAAAACTTGGAAGCATTAGTTCCCTGATGCATTTGCCTGTCCATTTTTGACCGAACATTTGAATCGAACCGACTTGCTCTTACAATGTGCAAGTATGAGCAAAGTATTTTATGATGCTGCTACTACTCATAGATCTCCATATAATAACAAAAAAACTATCCATTGCCTATCCAATCGTGTGACACATGTCTCGGAAAACTTTGCAACCGGTACGTTTTCATTTTTCTGTTAGCCTGTCTTACCCAGAGCCAGAGATTTTTCTATACCACTCTGGTCCTACCATAGACAGGCCTTATGGTAGGCTACAGGAAGGGTTGTGCCCCTTACGGTAGCCTACGGTTGTGTGAAAGTTTGCGGCCCAGCTCAAGTTCTTGGATTCTAAATGTGGCCCACTTGGAAAAATAATTGAATAGCCCTGGTATAAATGGACATCTAGATTGGAACGATTTTCTTTATTTAGAAAGTGCAAATTGGATCCAGATGCCCTGCTTCAAGCAGGAGGGAAGAACTTGGCAATTGCTGCCAAAATACAGTGGCAAACATCCTTGTGCTTTTTGACACCACATAAACTCGACAGGTGGTAAGAATCAAGGTGCTTGCGAGCCATTCCTCTAAGGACCTTTCGCCACACTACTTTGCCCCGGCCAAAACGAGCAATACACTCAGCCAGAAAAAAATAAATTATCCTCCCTTACCAGGGTCAGCTCTATGTTCCCACTGGCCTATGTTCCCACATTTCTTAGATTTTTTTCTTTTCACAGAAAATGTAGAAAATTAGGCCCGATGCCCATGCACAGCACACAACCTTATAGACGTTAATATTTGGGCTAAATCCCGTTGGCCAGTCGTGGCCATAATTTGAACAAAAAACAGACGTCTGTTTCAGATTCCACATTTCAACCATCCACATAAAGATGTCTACTGGACATCCATTTCAGACCACATTTCAACCAACCCAATAAAGACGTTTACTAGATGTGAATTTCAGACCGCATTTCAACCAACCTAATAAAGACGTCTACTAGATGTCCATTTTAGACAACCTATCAACCAACCAAATAAAAGTGTCTACTGGAGGTCAATTTCAGACCACCTTTCAACCAACCACATAAAGATATCTACTGGACATCCCTATCAGACCACATTTCAACCAACCAAATAAAGACGTTTGCTGGACATCCATTTTCGACCACATTTCAGCCAACTAAATAAAGACGTCTACTACACGTCCATTTCAGACCACCTATCAACCAACCAAATAAAGATTTCTTCTGGAGGTCAATTTTAGACCACAGTTCAACCAACCAAAGATGTCTACTGGATGTCAATGTCAGACTTCATTTCAACCAACCAAATAAAAATGTCTACTGGACATCCATTTCAGACCACTTATTCTATGTAGCCAATTGTTTCAGGATCCTTTTCCCCCCATTCATAGTCTAAGTCCCTGTATACACTCCTGTATTCACCTTATTCCGCGGGTAAACATGGGCGCTGCCATGACATTGCCATTCAACATCCGGTCTAGCAACGCATTGAAATAACGTTGTGATATTTGGTGTTTTAACGGTCTAATATAAGTGGTCCTACTATGAAGTTGTGCTCACAATATCCATCAATAAAGTTAGAACAGTTCGTCACCAGATAAAAAATGATGTTTTCATCATAACGGAAGTTCCAAGACAATCGGAGGGCAAACGTGGAAGAAAAAAGACAAACAGGGGCGGGGGCTGCATGGGGTGAATACTTGGTGATATGACCAATATGAATTTGTATTTTCTCATTAGCTTATGGCATGTAACAAATGATATTAGGCTACTTCTTATGTCTTATGTTTCAAATTCAGAGTAGGCTAAAAAGTGTTGGTAAATGTGGTATGAAAACAATTAAATTAAATAAACTAAAATAATATAAATATTCAAGTGAACATTACAGCTGTAGTAGAAATTACTGGCTTCCTAGCAATTAATCAAATCGAAACTTACTCAGTTCAATGCATTCTGGTGCTGGCTTTGCAGTACTGGAAGTTGTGTTGAGGGGCTGGAAATTTGGTGTGTTGAAATCGTTGCCCAGTCCTCTTGACTGATGAAGTTTTTTCTCCTCTGATAGTTGTTGTGAAAGGTATTTTTTGTCTTCTTCCAATTGATTGTTTTTTCTTTCAATTGATGGTTCTCTTTTGTCAGCTTACTGTTCTGTTGCAGTAGTTCTTTAACCTGTTCTTTAAGTTCTTCTTTGGACTCGATTGAGCACTTTGAGGTTTTCTTCAGTGCTTCCTCTTTTTCATGGAGTTTGATTTTCAGTTTTTGTATCGTTTCCTCATAGGTCTTAATTAACCTTTTATTTGCATCCAGTTCTTTTTCTAGCTCTTTAATTCTTTCTTTGATCCATGCAATAAATGTTTCTAGATTTTCATCTGATTTGAATGGAACTTTAATAGAATTCTGTAGCATTATCATGTCTTCCAACTTTTCAATTAATTCTGACTGGCGATGGCGAATGTCTCTACTGCTAAGGACAAGACGCCTGACATTTTTGTCAATCTTACATATTCTTATATAGTCTCTGATTGGGACATCAAGCTTCTCTCCACAGGTGAAGACCACTATTGTATAATGCCAGAATTTGTCAGGACTGTCAAAAATGTTGCTTAGTATTTCATTATTGATTCCAGTAAAAGGGAAGACACTTTAATGACTAAGATAAGAGCATTTGGAGTTTTTTTGTAAACATGCTCTAATTTTACATTGCACCTCTATGTTGGGACTTTCACGGTTTGCCCATCCAGGTGCACGATATACAGTCACCTTCCCATTCGGAGACTTACGTTTTTTTCTTTACAATTTTTTCGACCCTGTTGTGAACCATGAAAAGGCACTTCTGCGCAAGATTGCATTTCCTACGTCATTTTTACCAGCACCATGACATCCAATAATGAGAAATCTTAAGTTTGGAAACATCTGTGAGTAAGCTGCAAAAAATGAGATTTTGTTAATTTTTATTTCTTCTCAACAACAAAAAAACATTAGGAAGGGAAAGAACTGAAAAGTTACCTTGGATCAGCCTTTCCTCATCATCTCCTTAGAGGGACAGGAATTGTATTTCATAGTTAAACACAAATTATACTTAATTGTTATTTCATACCACTTACAATTATGGCATGCAGACAAGTTAACCTACCATTTGTTGCTAATCTGTTGCCCATGGCCAATTATTACTTCAGAAATGATCTTTTCAATAAAAATGTTCTTTTGGCAATTCCAAACACCTGAAGAGACTGTTGATATAAGATGACATTAAGTTCAAATTAATTTCTTTTTATATAATTAACCTACCTTTGTCATAACCATTCCCTAAATCTATTCTTCTCTTCGCACAGTACTGTACAAGGGTCCGGGATTCCAGCCGTTGACCTTGTTCACAATGGATCGCCCCGAGCCCGAGTTTTTTTTTCTTCCAAAAAACATACTTTTTAGGGCTTTTTGATAGGGTAGTAGAGAATGACATGAAGTGAGTGGGAGAGAGAGTTAGGAAAGGATCGAAGGATCGATACGATGCACTAACCCACTGAGTCACTGCGCCCCCAATCTTTAAGAATCAAATGTGAGAATAGCTATCAGTCAAGGACTGATCCATTAATTTTGAATTGGTTATGGCATCAGTCGAGGGCTGTCTAGGCATAGGCCTATGGTAAAAATACAATGACGTTTGCCTTTTTGTTGAGGGGGGTAAATTGTGAAAAAAACTGAATATTGCATAATCACTTACTATTCATTTATTTACTTTAAAAAGTAAAAACTTGTATTTTTTATCATAGGTCTAAGCACAAATGCTTAGTGATTTAGCCAGGTCCGGATATTCAATATTTTATAACCCTGTAGGCATTTTTGGGGCAAGTTAGTTATATAGCATTGGAGAGCTGTAGGAGAGACAATATGAGAGATGCTAATGGACTAATCTGATTCAATGATCTATATGTTAAGCTACAGCTAAAATTCCTACCGCCACACAGAGAACGGCTGGATGGACCGGAGAAAGATGCAACTCTACTGTTTAACTCGAGGGGAGGCGTAAAATGAGCATATTTTCCACAATGGTGGCATATCACTTTAAGCTATACCATTTACTATAGACTGTGACAGGTCCAACCCTCTTCATCTCCTCTCTATACTTTCATATGGGTGTATTTTGGGGGTAATTTGATTGGTGTATAACTCATTTGCATATTACAAGGGCCCCATGTAGGCCTATTCTAGCCTACATTGGCACACATCTCAGACTGATGAGAATGTAACACATTTCCTCTAAGATTTTTAGAATTGTTGTAGTATAGTTGCTCTGGACACCTCAAGTTGATATTATATTTTTGGTGCCAAAATGGGCTATTTTGCTCGGACTACTTCATATCCACATACTCATAAACACAATGACTGAAATAGGCTATTTTTGGTGCCTTCAAAGGCACTTGGGCACTTCTGAGACTTCAGTCTCAGAAGAGTCTCAGTTCCAGAACGTGCCATGCGTGTGGGGAGTCACGGCACGTTCTGAAACTGAGACTTTTCTGAGACTGAAAAGTGCAAATCATTTCAATTCAAGCTCTGTCTAACAAGGTGTAGCCTGGGCTACAAATGGAAATAGGCTAGGCTTACCAGTTTGTTTTTTTTTCTTTTAATGATTAGGCCTATTATTGTGTGTGTGTGTGTGTGTGTGTGTGTGTGTGTGTGTGTGTGTGTGTGTGTGTGTGTGTGGTGTAGCTGGGAAGAAACGGATCGGTAGAAGGGGCCCATTTGCTGCAATTGGATAAGCTCTTTCTGAGTAGGCCTACTCACATTAGTCATTCTTCCTTACAAGATGTTACAAAAATATAATAAAAAAAAACAGGAAAGCTAACCACTTCGATTTAGATCCTCATGCTTCGTATGCTTTATTTGACCAACAAAAACACGATAAAAAATAGCCTTTAGGCTACCAATTTCCTTTTTTAAACAGCCTATAGCCTAAAGACCGAATAGTCCTAGATACTTCAAACTTTTCGTAGGCTATAGCTTTCATATAGCCCTAAGTCATCATTCAACATTTTTAGCCAAGGCCCACATTAAATTAATTGGGCTACTTTTAAAACGATGACTTTAAATCAACGTAGGCCTAGCGAAAATGAGCAGAACAAAATGAAAGCGAAATGCACATATAGCATAAACCTATAGACATAGACCTAAACGTATTATAGTTAAGTATTGGCTTGAAAACACTTACCGTTCGAAATGTCTTTCCTTTTTTCTCCATGCAGGGTATTATAGCCTACTTAGCCCACAACAAAACAATAAACTGACGCGCAATTATTCCTAGTCTACTGTCTATTGCGTGCAGAGCAAACGTTGCGCTGGGTGCACTTGAAAGGAAGAGATGTATCTTCACCAATCTCGGCCCTTAAGCTATTGTTAAGAGACTTTGAACCGGTTTATGGAACGAAAACGAAAGCTAGAAACATTTGCCATTTTGCTAGGAAGATTAAGCCAGAATGTGTGAGGTGTGATTAAATAGCAATAAAACTGAAGCTCTGTCCAAAATGTTCACTCGTTCATTACAGTTTGTACATCAGATAAGCCTATGGTAATCGTCCTATTAATTGGCAGCGGAATAATGAATGAACGAACATTGTGCACCTGTCGAGAGGGAATGGGGAAGTGCTACGAGCATTGTATGTCAACCCTGCAAAACTATTCAATTTAATTACTTAGATCCGTCTCCGCGCGCTCTTCCGTTGTCCAAATGTAGGCTATGGCCAGAGCTCCGTAGGGTGGGTGGTGTCTACTTGCGCACCTTCCATCACAATAGGGTCTTATGAAGGGGGAAGCCTGTTTTAGTAAATCTCAGATCACACACCATTTTTTACTGACCTGGCTTTGACAAACGGCAGATCTACTTGGTGAATTCAGCATTGTCACAATTGTTTCACTCATAAATATTGTTGATGACCATTCATGGACTGATAGTGGGGGAAAAAAAAAAAAAAAAAAACTTTAACTTTATTCCATCCCAGGCCAGGGTGATGGGTACGATGGGGGTGTTTACAACGCACCTTTAGAACACTACTTGGTTATGGGCAAACTTCATATCTTCAATTCAATTCAATTCAATTCAATTCAATTTTATTTGTAGAGCGCACAAATACAGTACATTGTCTCGCGGCGCTTTACAGACAGTACGGGAAGCATCCATGAGAATCAGGGGCAAGGAAAAACTCCCTCGCTTTTTAAATAACTTGTTATGAAGGAAGAAACCTTGGGCAGATCCACGCCTCATGGACTCAGCCTACCTGCCTGGGGCCTAATAAAGTATCCGTAAAGTCTGATGCATAGATTGACCATGGTTGACACAAAACAGTATGAGTACTGAATGTAGTCAGAGATGATATGCACATAGTTTGTGTGACAGTCTGGGCCAAGCGATGGAGTCAGTAGTTGGAGTGTGGGATTAGTCAGTAATTGGAGTGAGATCAGAGTTCATTGGGTGTTGGTCGCCATCTAAGTAGTGGTCATCAGGGGGCCATCAGGCCAATTCCATCACGGGCCTCAGAGAAAAGGGGAGGATGGTCCTGGTGTGTGGCTCCAGGGAGGTTGGTCAGCATCCGTAGTGGGGTAGGGTTGGTGGCAGGGAGGTACGGGAGGTTCATCACTCAGCCAGTGCGTCGGGGCAGAGGAGGCAAGAGAAACAAAAAGAAACAGAAACAAGAGGATTAGGCCAATCTAGGAGGATATCACTTCATGATATGTGTCATATAATGTAGCTAGAGTGAGGAGAGGGAGAGAGAGAGAGAGGAGAAAGAGGGTTTGAACAGGATGGCAAGTGTGCAGAAGGTGGCAGCACTAGGCTATCGCAGCATAACTAAGGTATGGTACAGCATTGCCAGTAAGTAGGCAGTGATGGCCATGCCATGTACATTTAACTCAGAACATCATTTATCAGTCCTCATCACTTCAAGGCAATTTATATAAGGGTACAATTAGAAAACAGTGATGCTGAAATCAGGCATGGCGCCTGAATACCGGTACCATCAGGCCTGTGGAAGCAGTCAGACTCTGGTTATGGATGTTCACACGCTGATGGTAGAGGAATGTACAACAACATTCTTGCATGCACTCCTCTGCCAGACAGCGCATTACAGCATGGGCACCACTTCCACCCCCTCCCATTAGCTTGTACAAGCAAACCCCAAGCTTGGCATAAACCACACACTCAGGTAAACATTTCCATTACAATGGCATATTTTTAGTAGGCTGTGACAAAGCAAAAATCAGGCATCTGTAGTGCACAAAATAACAATCAAATGAAAACATCTGCCACCAAATGCATGACCCTTTCCTGACCTGCCCCTGACAGGTTAGGGGCTCCCCTTGGCCTTTTTCTTTGTGCCATCTCTCACGCATACCTACAGTACCACCACACTGTCTTCCCTATCGGTTGCACTGGAGAGGGAGACCAGAGGACAGAGCAGGTGTCTTCTATTCACCTTATTCTTCCCCGCCCCTTTTTGTCATATTTTCTTCCGCGAATTTCCTCCGATTGTCTTGGATCTTCCGTTAGCCACCTGCCTCTCATTAACATCCACATAATTTTCATAAAATACCACAATCACAAAACTCCTTATTGTAGCTGTGGAAACTCTGTTTTTACTGCTGAAAAGAGTAAAGTTTTTTTCTGGCAACGAACTGTACTAACCATATTGATTGATATAGTCAGCACATCTTCATAGTAAGAGTGAGACCACTTACATCAGACCGTTAAAACATCAGATATCACAACGCTAAGCCAATGTGTTGCCAGACCGGATGAAAAATCTGTCGGTGTTTGTGTTTGCTTAACCATGTCACTGATTCTTGTATGGATGTGGCAGACATAATGGAAGTGCTGACACGAGCCCAAGACAGGAATGAAGTTATTGTTGTTTACTGGTGATTTGATGAAGATGATATGACGAATGGTACAGGAGTTGAGGAAACATAAACAGATCGCTAGTCTCCATAATCAACCCTAGCAATACATTACACATACATTCCATAAACAAATAAAATATGCAATATACATCTCACAAATCCAGGTTACAATACATCGCGCAGAACGCGCACTACAAACAATTCCGTGTAATCGCCAATGAACGATTATATGGTCAAGAATGGTACAATGACATTGAAATTGAATGAGGACATGAGAACAATAACTTACATTTTTTACATAAACGCACTTGCAATCTAAAGGTTCGCAACATCTCAGGTAAGGTGCCGCCATTCCAGGTTCAAAAAGGCCCGCACTTGCGCAAGACACTCCATTTAAATAAGGTGCGAGCACAGGCGGTGCTCGAGCGTTGCGGCGCGCTTACGGATCATTCAGACGGGGCGGCAGGCCGACGGTGGTGTGTGTAGCCAGTGGTGGTCCGCACTGCACACGGGTCTCGAACCCGCCACCCCGCAAGCTACAAACTCCCGGCGTGGGAGTGGAACTCTCTAACCAACTGAGCCAAAAGTCCAAGCTTCTAACTCAGCGTGTTAGAAGCGCCCATGGAATTGGGTGATGAGGATTTACACACTACCACTGAGCTAGCTGGCCTCCGTTACATGTGTTCATGTAACTTTTTGCTCTTTGTGTGTGTTGTCAGTGTTGTTCAGTGTCATTTTGCATCATCATCAAACATCATCTGTTTACTTTTTTTAATCATTACAATAATCATTAAAATACAATTCACTCAAATCAAGAAATCCACTAATTGACCCAACTTTGTTGAAAGCCCACTCACTATATAGAAAAAGGTGCTGGTAAGTGGGAAAATGAGACAAACAAAAAAACAAACAAACTCAGACGCCACAAACACAGACACTTACGCATTTTCATACAATATGTAATTTTTGAAAGTCACTAGCAAGTAACATCTGTAAAATCTAACTAACCTGACAATAGGAACTATACCTACACACCTATTAGTTTTTCCCCTTCTTTAGCTCACGCATGCCCCATAATGCAGGCTATAGGTATACAACAAAGGAAAAGCCAACCACACCCATGCCCTGTAATGCAGGCTCTGGGTATGCAAAAAAACAACAACAACAAAAAAAAAAACAAGCGCCAACAACCACACCCATGCCCCATGCAGGATAGGTATGCAAAAACAGACAAACAAACAAACAAAACAAAAACAGCACTGGTCTTGGTTCGCTTGAATCCGCACCAATATCAAGCTCTGGTGCAGTCCCTCTGGTGAGAACAAACAAACTCCGGTCCAAACGTACTCTTCGGCTTTGTTGGATACTCGTATTGACTACTGTAATGCACTTTGTACCTCCATAAATAAGTCAGCCCTGTCACACCTACAATCTATCAAAAATGCTGCTGCCAGGCTGTTAACCAGGTCAAGCAAGTCCTGTCATATCACCCCCATACTCAACTCCTTACACTGGCTCCCAGTTCACTTCAGGATTCGATTGAAGATTCTCACCATAACATTTAGGACACTGCATGGCCAGGCTCCCGCTTATCTGGTTGACCTCATCCACCCCCACACATCCAGGCTCTCCTTCAGATCCAATAATCTAAATATGCTGTTCACTCCACGCCCCCACCTTAAAACCTGTGGCGACAGAGCATTTGAGGGCACTGCACCCAAACTCTGGAATGCCCTCCCTTCCGTCACAGTCTTTGTCCTGTCTGTACTGTATATCAGTGCTTAGCTGTGTTTTTCCTTTTCCTTTTTTTTTTTTTGTTTGTTTTCTCTCTTATCTGTCTCCATAACATATCCACTGTCAGTACAGTACTCTGGTAACATGGTGCCATCTAGTGGTGTCACATAGTCTCAAGTTAAGATCATACATGTACTGTAGTGTTCAGTGTACTGTTCAGTGTACTGTACTTGTAGTCTTGTACAGTAGTCATCAGGGCCGTTTCAAGGTACTTGAGGGCCCCAAGCAAACAGGACATGGGGGCCCTTCACTCCCCGTAAATACTTACATGAACCACACTGTTATAATTTTCAAACATCATCAATATAATTATGACCGCCGCTGCGTAGCAAGCGTAGCGGTCATATAATGATTGTCAAAGTTTTTTTTTTTTTTTCCTCCCGGTCAACGATTCCCGGGACACCGTAACACCGGGGCACATGAAACTTGGTGGCCATGTAGCCCCTGTAGACTTTTACGGAAAAATTTCGTTTGGTCCCCGGGGGCCACTCCATCTTTGCGTGGCCCCCCTGTGAAACCCCAAAAATGCAGTTTTTCCTAAAAAGTACCTGACCCG